>PVIR01013073.1:9534-43281 GCA_004026965.1 Petromus typicus | reverse complement strand
AAGACAAGGATGTCCACTTTCACCACTTCTGTTCAATATTGTGCTGGAAACATTAGCCATAGCAATTAGGAAAGACAAAGAAATAAAAGGAATAAAGATAGGAAATGAAGAAGTTAAACTGTCATTATTTGCTGACGACATGATACTCTATCTAGAGGATCCTAAAAACTCAACCAAGAGACTGCTAGACCTAATCGCCAAATTTAGTAGTGTAGCTGGATACAAGGTTAATGCTTAAAAATCACTAGCCTTCATATACGCAAACAACAGATTCACTGAGCAAGAAATTGAGGAATCAATTCCCTTCACAGTAGCAGCCAAAAAAATGAAATATCTAGGAATTAATTTAACAAAGGAGGTGAAAGACCTCTACCGTGAAAATTATAACACTCTAAAAAAGGAGATAAAAGAAGATACCATAAAATGGAAAGACATCCCTTGTTCCTGGGTTGGAAGAATCAATATCGTCAAAATGGCTATACTCCCGCAATTACTATACAGATTCAACACAATCCCAATTGAACTCCCAAAGGCAGATCTCACAGATCTAGAGAAAATAATCCAGAACTTCATCTGGAATCACAAAAGACCTAGAATAGCAAAAGCAATTCTAAGCAACAAGGACATGATGGGGGGTATTACAATCCCCAACTTAAAACTGTACTACAAAGCCACTGTGATAAAAATTGCGTGGTACTGGCAAAGCAACAGACCCGAGGACCAGTGGAGTAGATTAGAAGATCCAGAAACAACTCCAGACACACTAAGCTATCTCATTTTTGACAGAGGAGCCAAAAACCCTCAGTGGAGGAAGGATAGCCTCTTTAACAAATGGTGCTGGAAAAACAAACAGTCATTTTAATGGAACCCCCCACAGCTCCAGTCCTGTTAACTGTTATTAATCACTGTGAGTTTAGGTGAGCCAAGGGGCAGCCCTAATATCAGAAGAAATCTAAAGGAATCTAACTAGAAATCAGAGTCATCAAAACTCCAGCTGAGAGGGCCTGTGCCCCATTCCAAGAGAGAAAAGGACCCAGACTAACTGTGAATGCAGCCTTAAAATCACTGGGGGTGAGTGAGGAATGTCTGGGGATTATCGCTCAACTTCTCTTTTAAGAAATTACTATCTAGAATATATAAAGAGCTTAAAAAATCAGCCCACCCAAATTTAAAGACCCTATCCAAAAGTGGGCATCTGAAATGAATAGATACTTTTCAGAGGAAGAAATAAGAGCAGCTAAGTATATGAAGAAATGCTCAACATCATTAGTCATTCGAGAGATGCAGATGAAAACAACACTGAGATTTCATCTCACTCCACAGAGAATGGCTGCTATTCCAGAATTAGCCAGCAACAAATGTTGGTGAGGCTGTGGACAAAAAGGAATCCTTCTCTACTGCTGGTGGGAATGTAGACTCAACAACCTCTGTGGAGATCAGCGTGGAGATTCCTCAAAAAACTAGGATTGGAGGTCCCATTTGACCTGGCCATCGCTCTGCTAGGTATGTACACAAGGGAATTAAAAGAGTCATTTCACAGTGACAAATGTGCACCCATGTTTATGGCAACTTAGTCTGATTGCTAAGTCTTGGAAACAACCCAAATGTCCATCAACTGGAGACTGGATAAAGAAGATGTGGTTCTTTTATAGAATGGAGTATTACTCTGCCATTAAAAATTATAAGATTGAGTCATTAATACTCAAATGGATGTACCTTGAGGATGTCCTCATAAGCGAAATAAACAGGTCACAGATGTGTAAATATCATATCTTTTCTCTGGTATGAGAAAATGAAGTTGTAAATGAGTTATAGTATATATCATTTATATTGTGAGGTAGAAAATATTTAAAAGGAAAGAGTGTAAGGGTAAATAATGAAGGGAAAACAAATGTGGTAATAATAAAAAAGAAAACAAAGATTGTGTATGTAGGGGTGAGCGGTTGCAGGGTGGGGGGGAAGGGAAAAATGAGAATCAAGAAATGTCATATTCTGGTACAAACTCTTAATGTTGAATGCAATTATGATGTGTATTCATAATGTACCGATAAAGATAAAAAAAGAAAAAAATTGAATTAATATTCAAAGACTATCTGGCTGAGGCAGCATCACATTGCTGGTGGCCTGAAAAGCTACTTGATTGTTTAGCAGTTGTCTGGTTTTCTGAGGGAGGGGTACTGGCTTTCGTCTACTGCTTGCTCACAGACTTCATTATTTTAAGTTTGTATCTTTGCTTGTTGGCGCCTTTTCTCCCGGTGTCACTTGAGGAGGGTTCCCTGGCCCGTTCTCTGGCTCCTGGACTGGCCTAGGCTCTGCCTCATCAGTGTCCGCGGCACTGGACCCGGCTCTCTCTTTGCACAATTATCACACTGTCCCGAGCTAAGGCCCCGGCCCTTCAGGATGGGCATGCATCACTTTGTGGTTGTTGGATGAATGACTGGACTTTCTCCGTTCCCTCCCAGTCCTTTTTTCCCCCTCCAGAACCACCATGTCTTCTCTCTTGTTCTGCATTGCTCATGGGTTGTTAGTTACAAAAACCCTTCTTGATCTGACCTTGGGTAAGGCTCCTCCTTCCCTTAGTGCTGAAGGTGACCCCAGCTCATATTTACAGAGACATAGTGTTTGTCAGGCACTATTCTAAGCACTTTCCTTGTTAAACTTTTAAAGTTCCTTTGTTATTCTGCTGGGAACTAAACTTGACCTGTGTATATGGTTGGGGAGGGCAGGTTTTATTATCTGGTTTTGGCCGCACCTTGGAAGAGTGAATTCTGAAGTGAAATACACATTGGAAGACAGAGCTACTAAATATTTGATATCCTTTTAGTACAATGACATGGCAGTTTTGTGTTCTCTTTATGCTGGTTTTAAATTACAGTATTAGGGGTCAAGTAATTTAAGCCAGAAGAACAAATTGGGATAGACTGTTGTCTTTAAATATCAGTTCACTAGAAGAATCCTTGGGAGAGTTATAGAGGTATGAGTATTGGTTAAGAAACAAACAAAAAGATGGAGATTTTTATAAAAAAGGTAGACTGGAAAGGAGAAACTAAGTCGTGGAAATCCATCTTCCAGTGAATCACTGGCCAGGAATGACAATTTCTCTCCCACTTAGCTGTGACAAGGATTATGCTACCAAAGGAGAGAAACTGTTGGCAGATGAGGGCTTCCAGGACAGCAAGGTGGCAAAGGGGCACGGTGCAGGGCGAGGGTCCAGAGGGGGGGACCCTGCTTCCCAGCTCTAGTCTTGGTCAAGTTTCTTTCCTTCCAGTGGGCTCATTTCGTCACATAAAATGGGGGTCAAATTGTTGAGTTCAGAAAAAAAAGAAGCGTACATATATGTCTGTATGATGCCCAGTTAAGTTTGGATTTCAGATAAGAAATAACTTGTTAGTATAACTTTGCTCCATGAAATATTTATGTTCATGTAAAGGATGTGCCCAGTGTTTTACCTGGCAACCTTAAATGTGTGAGTGTCTTATGAGTAATTATATTATAGGGGTGTTGTGAAGTTAATGTAAAATTACAGTTAAGTTTTTATCACTCGCAAAATTTTTAAGAGACAAATAGTCAAACACCAAAGGATCTTATTCATATTACAGTTAGGGAAAAGTTTCTGATTCCAAACCAGGATGAGGTGAATTACAATCAAAATGGAGCAATAATGTCTAGAGCTACCTGTAATAATTTGAGGGAAGGAAGAGTGTTAGTATATCAATTATATAATTTTGTAAGTATTTTTACTACGTGGGATGTTCCTGAAGAACGAATTGATCCTTATATAATATTTAATCCGTGCTATTTAAATCGATTTGTTAGTAACTTTAGCAGTTTATTTTCCTTATTTTGTTTTGAAACGGAGTGAAAATACTTGACCATTTTAAAAGCGTTTGTGAGGGCACTTGAAACTGATGGTCAGGTCTTGACTGCCCCCTGCTGGCCATTACTCTAACTGCGACGAGCCCAAGATCAGCCCTAAAGGAGAGAGCATCTGAACAGCGCCACCCAGAGGACACGGGGTCCTCCGAACAGCTGTGTCCTCTCTTCCCAGTCTGAGATTTGAGAATTTGGGGGCAGGCTGAAGGAGGTGGAGCGGGGAGAATGACCGAATTGTCCCCTCCTCCTGGGTCTTGTGGGTTTTCAAGCCTGAACAGAACAAGCAGTGAGAGCAGCTGCAGTTTGAGGGCAGCGCTGCCGGCTGCTCTGTCAAAGACCAACAGGAGGGCCGGGGATACAGCTCAGTGGCTCCGGTGCCTGTCTTGCAAGCTCAAGGGCCCAGGTTCGATCCCTGGTAACCACATAACAATACTGGACGTGGAGACTCACCTCAGCAACAACCAGTATCCCATACCACAGTGCCGGGCGTGGTGGCTCACGCCTGTCATCCCAGCACTCAGGAGGCAGAGGCAGGAGGATTGCTGTGATGAGAGTTCAAGGCTGAGCTCAGGGCCAACCTGAACTACAAAGCGAGACCCTGTCTCAGAAAAAATTAAAAAAAAGACCAACAGGAGAAGCTTCTTTGTTTAATGGCTGAGAATGGTTAAAAAAAAAAAAATCTGTGCTGTGGTTTAGCATTCATCCAAACTGTGAGGATAGTACAAATCCAGAGGGGGTTTGAGGGACAAAGAAAAAGAAAGGAACGTACCAGAACAGGCGGACGAATTGCACCGAGACCCTCACTTCTCTTACAGTTCAACAAACTGAGGTCAAAATGAAGGAACAGTGGGTCGAGAGAAACTTACGATCTGAGTCAGTTCTGGGATTCATAGTGATTGTTTTTGGTGTGTGGCGGTGCTGAGGCTTGAACCCAGGACCTCGTGCATTCTAGGGAAGTGTCCTACCACAGAGCTATACTCTCAGCTCTTTCTATTTTGCTTTGAGCCAGTAAGTTGCTAAGGTTGGCCTTGCACTGGCAACCTTCCTGTTTCAGCCTCCTGTCCATTACAGCACGGATGTGAGGGGAGTCTGGTGCTGGTTCTGGCCTCACAAGAGGGCTGCTTCCTTTTAGCTTCTCTGTGTCAGTCACAGACTCTTCTCTCTCCCGTGAACCCTCAGTTTCAGTCTGCCTGTGTTGGAGGGTTGTCCGGCAACTGCTACCTCAGGGGCTGAGGGGACCTTCAGTTGCAGGGAGCCTTGACCTAAGGCCCTCATGTCCTGTAAGGTAGTGGCTGGTCCCTGGTGCTACCCCGGGTCTTTGTCTTTAAGGCCAGAATACTTCCATTTCTTCTCTGCCTTCAAGTTCTACCTTCCCATTTTGGACTCTGATTTTTCTGACTTTTTTTTTAAGCGTGAAAGTTTCCAAGACGCCTACAGATTCCTTACAGCTGTATTCATTGAAATGACTAATGAAAGAGACCTGTGGAACTTTCACAATGGGCACGGTGGCACTGTTGTTGATAGTTGGCAGGACACGATCCTGGGCATTTACATACTGGATGTCACCCCAAAAGCCCCTGACCAGGGGATTTCTGGGGTGCATTAAGAATGCTGCTCTGAGTCTCAGAAGGTGTGCGGAGTGAGTGCCCCAGGGCCGGGCAGGGGGTACCGCTGCAGATGCCCTTGCCCCCTGCCCTTGCCCAGCAGGCCTCTCCTCTCGGTGAGATGTCCAGGTCCGGTGTGGAGCCGCTGGTGCTGGGGGGTGGCGCACTGCTGCTGGAGGTGCCGAGATACCGAGATGAAGGCGTCAGGCTGTCAGGCTCCTGCGCACTTGGAGCTGGATACCAGGGAAGGTGGGGGACACACACTGTACTGATTTCTGTCCTTGGATCCCATTCTGTGCCCGAGATGTGAAGCGAGTATTGCGGGGGGGAGGATCAGAAGTGGGGTGGCCATTCAGGGATGGCCAGAGAAGCTTCTTGACGCTCAGAACGGAGTGTGCTCCATGGCTGCGATAAAATGCAGGCGGGAAGTCAAATGAAAAGAGGAGAACTTTAGTTTGGTGCAGGGTTTCAGAGGTTTAGTGGATGGTCACGGGGCCAGGTGACTGGTGAGCCTGCAGTGAAGGCACACAGTAGGGGAAAGTGGCTCACCTCATGGCTGCCACAGAGGCCAGAGAGAAAGAAGCACGGCCTGGCTCTCCCCTCGAAGGGCAGGCCCCGATATCCGGGTACTTCCCACTAAGCCACACCTCCTAAATGTCCCGGGACCTAAGAGCGCAGGCAGCTGCAGCCCAAGAGTTCAACACGTGAGCTTTGGCAGAGTTAAGAACCAGATCAGGATAAGCATGTTTAAAAAGTGCTCTCTTCTCTATTTAAAAAGGGCATATAGTTCATTGGAAAGAAGTTAAACTCTACAGGGAATATGTTTTAAGTTGAGGGAAGAAGAGAAAGAAAGCTCTATTAGTAAAATTTCTAAACAATTGATGCTTATAGCCTTTCTCCTGTGGGGCACGGATGGGGAGGGGCATAGAGTAGTGCTGAAAAGAGAAAGAAGACTTTGTGGTGAGACTTTATCTTTTTGACCAGAAACTCTTTGTTTGAATTGTATGTAGGGTGAGAAATCAGATGCACCTGGCTGGGCCCCACCCTCGGGGTCTTTTGCTTTCTCCAGCGTGGTGTCTTTGGTGTTAGTCTTGGTTTTCGATGATCGGAGGATCATCTCTGCCCGCTCTGCCAAGCGGTTTATAAAGATGCGTTCTTAATGGATCTTTCCAAAAGAATCCTAGATTTGGCGTCAAGATGTTCACTGTATTTAGCCTGCTAGAGAGCCAATAAGAGCTCACGTCTATGGAGGACTCTCTACCGTGTAAGTGCTCAGAACCTTACATTTGCTGCTCACATCAATCCCCGACACAACTATATGAAGAAGCTGAGGAAATGAAGATTATTGCTTGCTTAAACCACAGTAGCCAATGGTTGGCGAAGGCTGGCCTCATAGCCACATCTCTCTGCTCTTCTATGCTCATGAATGTACTTCTTTTCTGTTTTATTTTTCAAACATATTTGGCTACGGAACCAATTCTTAATGGACCATCTCTTATTTTTCAGTACTATTACTATTGCTTCATGGAGTCTAGTCTGGGAAATGCTCCCCCAGGAACGAACAGTGTACTGTCTGCAAACTAGAGATAACTGTATAATTACACTGCTGCAACCTTAAAAGCGGGTTTATATAGAGAACACTGAGCCTACTTGCTTTTCCCCAACAACGTAAGTGCTTTAAAGACAACAGAATAAAGCAGGACTTAAAATAAATCAGGTTCCCTTTCAGAAAGCGGTCTCCTTGTCCCTAACAGCCTCCCTGCCCCCAGGTAGCTATTGACGTCCTTTTGCTACCTTCCTTCAAGGCTGTCCCCATTCTGTTCCCAAAGGGCAGATGGTCATAGTCCTATAAATGAAGTCTTTTCAAACTTGAAGGAATTATGTACCCTCAAAGTACATATGGGACTGGCAGCTACATCCTATGAACAAAGTTCAGGATGCCTTGTTCTCCAAGATTCATGAGGGACCAAAGTACCATCGTGTGAGACTAACTTGGTTTTTGTTTGCTTCTGTGACCCTGTTTGCCTGCCCTCTCCAGTTTCATGTCATTGGAAAGACTTCCTTTTAGAAAATGTATAAAAAACAAAAAGCATTTCCTTGTCTGGCGCTCAGTCTTTTGGAAAAGAGTTTCATGGAGTCAATGTACACTAATAAAATCCACCTGATTCCCATTTGCTCTCTCCCGTCTTTTTGGAATTCAGCAACAGAATGAGGTCGTGTTTGGCAAGAATCCCACGAGGACAACGGTTACCAGGCCAGAGACCCTTGGGTCCTACAGAGGCCGGGTCCTTCATGCCCTGGGCACCCGGTCACCCTTATGGCCTCCTCTTCCCCTCTGCCTCCCGTTCTGGCCCTCATCCCCCTGGTGTTTGTCTTTGTTCCAGGAAGAGTGCTCTAGTGGCCTCCTGCTGGGGTGAGGCCTTGCTTCCTCAGGCAGGAGTCCTCCTCTGTGAAATTGGTCTGTGTTGTGAGTCCCCTCTGTAGGCTGTCCTGTTGCAAACTGGGCCGACCTGCCCACAGCTCCTGCTGACCCGTCTCCCTCCTCTGTGTCTCACTGACCATTGCCTTCAGAGATAAGGCCAATTGAGAAGATGCCTGTGCTGTCGACACCTCTTTGGATTCTTCTTGGGCAGTAGGATTCATTGCTAAAACTGGGCTGAGTGGACCAAGGGTGAGGCCTAATTTAGAAGAGAGTTCATAGGAGACAGACCTGTGTTTGGTCAAGGAGGAAGTCTTTGTCAGTACTCATGAGGGAGTAGGAGAGTCAGGACCCAGCTCAGAGCCCAGCCTGATAGAGAGGAGTCATAGCTGTGGCTTGGAGAGGAAGCAGTGGGAGTATCTGGGTTGCTCCAGTCTCTGGCTCAGGATTGAACTTTGGACAGACACACTGACTTTGTTTCACATTTGTTCATTTCCTACAAACTGTGACATCTGCATAATCTTCTTCTAGTACTTTGAAAACTTGGACTTTCAGGTATTTGAGACTTTCTGTGATGAGCAAAAGTGGGAAGTAGAAGGGCTTTTGTGAAGATCTCGAACACAAAATTTTGACTGCATGTTTCTCTTCTGTAATACTGAGACAATTATGGATTGCCTTGTTTCACCCCCAAAATTCATATGTAGAAGTCTTGGCCTCCAGGATGAGTGTATGTGGAGTTGTCTCTGAGGCGGTAGCTGAGTTAAAGAAGATCATGTAAGGGTGGTGTCCCAATCTAGTAGGATTAGTGGCATTCTAAGAAAAGTCATCAGAAATTTGTTCTGTGGTCCACAGAGGAAAGACCGCGTGGAGACCCAATGAGAAGGCTTGTATCTGTGAGCCAAAAGAGGAGGCCTCCTGTAACTAAAGTTTCTGTCCTGCTTATTTTAAACTTATTGCTTTCCAAACTGTGAGAAAATAATCTTTGGTTGTTTAAACCCTTAGTGTGTGGTACTTTTTAAAATGGCAGCCTGCAGAGACTAATAGGATACCTGTGTCAAGGATCTATTGTGAAAATTAAACACTGCGTACAGCATCTCCCCCTCTGTTTGCAGTTTCAATTTCTGTGGTTTCAGCTACCCACAAACTGTAGTCTGAGAATATTAAATGGAAAATTCCAGAAATAAACAATTAGAAAGTTTTAAATTGTGTACCATTCTGAGCAGCATGATGAAAGCTCTTGGGTCCTCCTCCGTCCTGCACCGGATGTGAATAACCTCTTTGTCCACATGTCCATGCTGTTTGCCACCAGCCCATTTGCCACTTAGTAGCCATCTACGGCTTCTGTTTCAGTGCTTGTGTTCAGGTTATCCTTAGTTTAACAATGCCCCCAAGACACTAAGGAAGGAAGGATGATAAAGGATGATAAAGGATGATAAAGGAATGATGTAGGCAATGTGGGCATGTTAAAGAGAAGCTGCAAAGTGATTTCTGAAGCAAAAAAGTGAAAGCCCTTAAGAAGCAAAGGAAAAATACTGCATAATAAAGTTTCTAAGATCTATGATAAGAATGCACCTGTTGGCTGTAAAATTGTGAAGAAGGAAAAAGAACCCTATGCTAGTTTTATCTTTATATGTCAAATGTAAAAGTTATGAGAGAAAATATTTACATAACTTTTATTGTAGGACATAATTATGATTTTCCTTTGTTGTTAATTTTGTTATTAGTATATCTGTGCCTAATCTGTAAATTAAATTTTATCACAAGTATGTATGTGAAAGAAGAAATATCGCATAGTTCACTACTACCTACAATTTTAGACATCCGCTGGGGCATATACTCCCCATGAGTACTTCCAAGGGGTTAAATAGGGCTGTTTTTTTTTTTTTCTTTGAAACAGGTCTTATTTTATAGTTCCAGCTGGCCCTGAAATCACTATGTAGCCCAGGCCAGCCTCGAATTCACAGCAATCCTCTTGCCTCTGCCTGGTGTGGAATGGTGTTTATAATTTATATCTTACTGGTGGCTAATACTGCTGTACACTTTAAAAAATATGTTCCTTGTCCATTTAGGTATCTTATTTGTTGCCTTTCTACACTTCTAAAAATACATTAAATCTTTTTCTTATAAACTTGCAACACTTCTTTATTTCAGATTTGAATTCTGCCCTAAATCACACGTAGTGCACATATTGTCCTAGCACTTGGTTTGTGCTTTTAGTCTCTTAATGATGTCTGTTTGGGAATATAAATTGAAATTACAAGTGTTTTCTTTTCTTTTTGAGATCTGGTCTTGCTGTGTAGTTCAGGCTGGCCCTCAATTCATTATGTAGCCCAGGTTGGCCTTTAACACCTGGCTATCCTTCTGTCTCAGCCTTCTAAGTATGGGGGTTTCAGGCATGAGCCTCTGCACCTGGCAGACTGCCAGTCTTTTCTATGGTTGAGATCTTAAACTTTTAAAGTTCCACTTAGAAAGTTCTATATAAGGAGTCTTGCTCACTCTGAGGTCATGACTTTTGAGACACGAGACAGTGACTTTTGAGGGAGGTAGAAGCCAACACCTCCTTCGTTAGTCCTTTGAGGAGCTGAGAGTGAGCTGGAAGTGGAGACCAAAAGCACAGAAGTGTGTACAGCTGGGCCCCAAACTGGGCACTGTCACACAAAGTCCAGCAGGAGCCTCTGAGCAACTGTCTGCTCTGGGTGTGGTTGAAGTCAGAGTTAGGCCAAGAGGTAATGGCCCCCTGAGAAGGCTCATTGAATTGATTAGGTGTTTATGGAGTGCTGAACTATTCTACAGAATTCCAGCACTCATTTACTTATTATTTATTTTTGAAGTGTCTGGGTCCAACCTAAAGTATTGTGCATGCTAGGCAAGGATTTTACCACTGAGCCAGATCCGCAGCCCTAGAAATTCCTGGAAAACAGCTTTTTATACTCTACAGCAGGAAACTGAGGTGAAGAAGGGGTAGTCAGTCAACATTTGGCCAGGGCAGGTTCACCTAGGTTTCCAGGGCTGTACCTCCCCCACCCTCCAGACATCAGTCCAGCAGACACAGGCCTGGGCGGAAGTGGTGAGGATCAACATCCCCTTCTCCCTGGGTGATTGACTGAGTGGCTCATGAGTGTGGGTGTGTGTCCCTGTCCCTTCAACTCCAGCAAGTGAGATCTACTGGTCTACATGGCAGAGATTTCAACCAGCCCATAAAAGCCAAGGGCCAAAGAAGACCGGTGTCAGCAGGGGAAATCAGAGGGATTTCCCTTAATTCTTCCTGTCAAAGAAAAAAGCTTTAGAGATCTATGTGAAGGATTTGCAACATCACAAGGACTTTTCCAACCTGGGCATATATCTCCTAGGGTTTTACTCCAAGACCCTGCGTCAGCCTCAGGAGGCTGGGTGTTAGAGCTAGATGCTCAGGCTTCTGGTAACTAAGGCTCAGGTCCAAGAGCAGCAGGATCTCCACCCTGGCAGCAAGTGTGACATGATGACCTGGATGCCGGTGACTGGTGAGCTGCAACTTCCTGCAGTCTCTGCTGACCTCTTCCCACATCCTTGTGCCACATCGGCTGTAAGAAGCAGGGCCACATGGGTTCCCTGAGACTGGTGTGGAGCAGTTCATGCCTCACTGGGGTTTTACTGGCCGAGTTCCTTTGCAATAGACCTCTTCTGAATATTCCTTCATGTTACAGGAGGAAGGCAGTATATTGAGGTTCTGGGGTTCAGACAGGCCTGGCTGTGTAAAATTTGGGGGATGGGGCTGAGGCCCTGTGCATCTAACAAGGCTGCCACATGATTACGATGCACAGAAGACCCTCGTATTCATTTTGCCATTTAAAGCTTGGGCTCTGTTTGACGTGAGTTTCAGTTCTGGCTCTGCTTTACCACTTGATGATTCTATTTCCCAGCACACTGGTAGCCTCTTGAGCCTTCAGTTCTCTTTCTTGTAAAATAAGGGGAAAAAGTAATGTTAAATAAGGGAGACAGTACATCACGGTATGGTCACCGAGTGAGATAACACAAAGCTTCAGCTTGTGAAATGGAAGCAGTGCTTCCTTCAGGAGCTCATAGAGCTATCAGCTGCTACGGTCACTGTTCTCACCATCATGACGCCTCTATGTTGCTTTCACTGTCTTTTGCCTCCTTCCCCCCTTCTTTTCATTTCTTTTTGTGTAGCAACATTGCTTATTTATATAAACCACCTAGACTGTTTTTCTTCATATGACTATAATAAAGCATATTATTATTCTACTTGTATACATGAGGAAAGAGACACAGAGAAGTTAAGTAATTTGCCTCCAAATCAGGTAGCTCGGAAGTGCCAGAGCCAATGTCTACATGCAGGTCCGTGGTGTTCTAAAGCCAAGGACAGAGTATTATTTCCTGTCAGTGGGAGGAGACCATATATGTTCTTTTTTTTTTTTTTAATCTTTATTGGCACATTACATATACATATCATGATTGCACTCAACAATGAGAATTTGTACCAGTATATGACACAACGTAATTCTCATTTTTTCCCATAGCCCTACCCACCCTACCTCCTCCACCCCCTACATACATAAACTTTGTTTCCTTTCTTTTTTGTTATAATCTCATTATTTTCCTCCTTCACCCTATTTCGCTTTGAGTATTTTCTCTTTCACAGTATATAACATTATATTCTAGAACTCATTTTCATCTTTATTTTCTTATACCAGAGAAAAGATGCGATATTTACATATCTGTGACCTATTTATTTCACTTATGAGGATGTCCTCAAGGTACGTCCATTCCGTATATGTTCTTTTCTCTCACTGAATTGTAAAGATTCATAGATTAATTACACAGATAACTTACATAAAATAGTTAAATCAGCCGCACAATTGTAAAGGAGTAAGTGACTGTGAAGCGCTTCTGTAACTATACAGAAGCTCAGCCAGTGTGACACTCAGCAGGTTTATCAGGTCAACTTTCCCCCGAGGTGCTAAGCACATGAATTAGACTGGGGGGGGGGCTGGGTTTTATGGCTGATTCATAAGGCGAAGCCCTTGGGCAACATCCCTGGTGTGACCTAACAAAAGCAAACTCCCTGCCCAGCCTCAGCCTGAGTCTGAGTGTAACACAGTAAAGTCTGAGAGGACCAGGCAGAGTAGAACCATCAGAGAAGCAAAGGTCCTGGCCGAGAGCCAGAGTCCCTGTGGCTGCATTTTCATGAGTTTCCTGATCGAGGACTTGGAATTCAATGTGAAAATGACGCTTGTCAAGGAAGAGGAGGGCTGGTAGTGCTTCGTGGTTGGAGTTCCTGCCAGAAGTACATCTCTGCAGGGTTAGTCGATGCACCACTTCTGAGACTTACCCGTGTCCTTTGGAGTATCTGCCATGGTGAGAACTCTATACCAGCCAAGTCCCTTTACGGTGAGCATCTTTTGGTTGTTACCTCACATTATTAAAGAAAGGCAGTAACACAATAGTAAATTGGATCTTGGTATTTCTTACCACTTCTGCACGGGAAGGTGACAAAGACAGCTGCTGGTGAATAAGTGCACTTTTGGACTATTCTCTGTGCCAGTGACCTGCGCCCTTATATTCTTTCTGAACCACATGCTTAAGAGTTTCACTGCAGGTTAGTGCGATGACTCATCCATGCTCTGTGGGTGTTAGAGAGGAAGCTGCGACAAAATCACCATTACTTTGTGTTTACGATGGACCATAGATTGTTTAAAAGATCGAACATCATCTTTTGGGTTAAATTTGACTCTTTTTGAAGTATAACATGTAACAGAAAGCAACAGGAATCCTAAATGTACATAAGATCGAGGGTGAACTTACACATAAAGGAAACACACCCGTACTCTCAGCCCCTAGATCAGGAAGCAGATAATACTAGAGATGCAGACGGTCCCGGATGACCCCTGCCTCCTACTGTCAGGGTGACCCGTGTCCTCGATGGGTTAGTTCTGTGTGTGGGAGTCAGATTCACATGTCTGAACAAATAGTCACTTAAAAACATTTCAAATTACTAAAAGCAGCAGGGAAAACAGAGAAGTTCAGTGATAAATCCTGTCATTTTGGCCTTCTCTGCAAAAATTTGAAGAGTTTCAATTTAATTGTTTCTTTTAATTTTGCAAAAATTGCAAGGATCCTGCATAACTTTTTTTTTTCCTGAAGATTTTAGAAGAGTTTGTGACATTCTGAACAATATTTTAGATTAGAATTCCTTCACACAAGGACATTTTCCGAAAGAAGAATAACACAAGCAGCAACATCTGTCTGTGCAAACTTCTGCTGGGACTGTCCCATGCTGAGTGCCTAAGCTAGAGGATGTGTGAGATAGGAGCTTCTTTTGACCTGAAATATCATTTGACCCCCAAGCAGGACTGGTGAGGAAAACTTGTGATTTGCACCATTTTTGCAGTTTGTTTCCTGCATTCTGTGTGAGTAATGCAGGTCGGAGGCTCTTGGACGTGAACCTGGGACATGCAAAAAATTAGATGAGGTTTCTCAACATTGTTATTTATACTTGTATGTATTTGTAGCACACAATGCTTACGTTCTTCCTGGGGAGTTGGTACCACTAAATACATCTTGATTCTTTTTATGTTCCCTCCTCTTCTTCTGCCCCTTGCTCCTGCCAGCTATTGAAATAGAGTTCTGTACCTTGAGGTCTAAAAATGTTCCCTCTGGTTGGGTTTTGTTCATGGCTGGACTTAAGCGCCAGTTGGTCTCTGACAGCAACAGTAGGGAATCCCAGAAGCTCTAGTCTGGTTGGAGAAGGCTCAGATTGGAAAATTCTCTTGCAAAGTACAGAAGGCCGATTAATAGTTGGTAAAGTGGCTTCTTGAGGTATTCTGGCAAATCAGCCTATGGAGAGTATGGTGTGGTTTTGACTGCAGTATGATAAAAATAACCTAAAATGACCTAGGGTAAAGAGACAAACAACTTGATCTGTTCCTTCGAACCTGGAAAATAAAATTACTTTTTGGCCTTAAAATACAATTTTAATGTTACTAATATTGTTTTGCTTCATGATTCAAATTTCTTCTTCTTCTTGGCTATTTCTCTGATTGGTACAATCAAGGTCTTATCCTTTCTAAGGAGCAAGATTCACAGGAGCAATGAGCAGATAGCAAAAGGTATGTAAAGACCCTACAAAGAACAGCCTCTCCCATTAGAAGAGAAAATGTGTGAGTGTCTCTATTACATTAGCCATCCCGGTCATGCCCTGTGCTGCCTGATCCTCCCTAAGTATCCTCACAGCACTTTGGAATAAATCAGTGGGTTTTGGGTTACAGTTTGACACTTGTTTTCTAAGGTTTGCCATCACTGATCAAGATTCATTCTTTTGTATGTGAAGAACCAGTTCTCCTAGTACCACTTGTTTAAAAAGCTCTATTTTCTTCAGTGTTTGTTTTTAGCTTTTTGTCAAAGGTCAGACAGCTAAAGTTGCATAGGGCTATTTCTTTGTCTTCTCCGCATTGGCCTGCATGTCTATTTTTGTGCCAACACAATGCTTTCCATTACCAATGCTGTGGTTTTGCAGTATAACTTGAAACCTAGGAATATATTGCCTTTCATTTTATTTATTTATTTTTTTTGAGATAGGGTCTCACTTTGTGGTTCAGGCTGGCTCTGAGCTCAGCCTCAAACTCACATCACAGCAATCCTCCTGCCTCTGCCTCCAGAGTGCTGGGATTACAGGCGTGAGCCACCACGCTCAGCACTGTGGTATGTGGTACTGGTTACTGCTGGGCATGATTCTCCACTCCCAGCATTGTATGTGGTTTTCAAGGATCGAACCCGGGTCCTTGAGCTTGTAAGACAGGTACCGGAATCACTGAGCTAAATCCCCACCCCTAATGCCTTTCATTTTGTTGTTGCTGAGGATTGTTTTGGCTTTTCTGGGTCTCCATCTGTTCCATGTCTGTATGTATTTATGAGACAGGATCTCACTTTATAGTTCAGGCTGGCCTTGAACTCACTATGTAGCCCAGGCTGGCCTCAGACTCATGGCAATCTTCCTGCTTCAGCCTTCTGCATGCTGGGTTTACAGGTGTGTGTCACCATGCCCAGCTTTTCTGGCTCCATTTAAATTTTTAGGATTTTTTCTAGTTCTGTGAGGAATGATATTCATATTTTTATTAGGATTGCATTACCTATATGTCTAATTTTGATATTTTGGCTATTTTGATATTGACCCACTTTCCATTTTCTAATGTCCTCTTCCATCTCTTTTCGGGGTATTACAGTTTTTGTTATAGAGGTCTTTCTCTTACTTAGTTAGCTTGATTCCTAAGTATTGAATATTTTTGTGTGTATAAGACTGTCTTCGTGCTTTCTTTCTCGGTAGCTTTGTTGCTGGAGTACAGGAATGCTACTGACTTACACGCACTGACATCGTATCCTGCCACATGGCCGAATTTGTCAGTCTTCTGGTGAGGTTTATTTGGGTCTATTCCGAAAAAGATCAGTCACCTGCAAAAATCTCTTGACTTCTTCCTTTCCTACTTACCTATTTTTATATTTCTGTCTTGGCTGATTGTTTTGGCTAAAGCTATGTGGACTAGACTGAGCAAGAGTGTGAGAACAGACTCCCTGCATTGTTCGTGATTTTAGAGGAAACTCAGTTTTTCCCCATTTAGTCTGATGCTGGCGGTGGGTGTGTCATAAACGGCTTTTATCAGTTTGAGTTAAGGTTCTACTCATCTGTCTTCATCAGTTTTAAAAATCATGACTGATTGTTGCATTTTGTCAAAAGCTGTTTTCTCCATCCATGGGGGTGGCCATATGTTCTTAGCCTACTTCTATTTATATGATGTATTACATTTATTGATTTATGTGTTACCATTCTTCTTGGGATGATGCTGACTTGTTCATGATGTATGATCTTTTTCATGATTTGTTGTATTCTTTTCACAAATAGATTGTTGAAGATTCTTGCATATATGTTTCCAAAAGACCTGGAGTTTTCTTTCTTTTTTTGTTGAATCTTTTTTTGTTTTTTTGTTTTGGTATCAGGATAATACTGAGTTCAAGGAATAAATTTGGCAGTGTTCCTTCTCTTTCGATTTCATGGAAGACTTGGAGAAGTATTGACATTACTTTTTCTTTGAAATTTTGATAAAATTCAGCAGTGAATCCTCTGGGTCCTGGATTTTTCCTATGGGTAGAATTCTTATTACTACCTCAATCTGACTGCCTATACTGGTCTGTTCAGAGACTTTATATCTGCTTGGTTCAATTTTAGTAGGTTATATGTGTTTAGGACTTTATCCATTTCTTCTAGGTTTTTCCAATTTATTGGAAATATAAGTTTTTAAAAGTTTTTTTGTGTGTGTCTTTTCCATTGGTACACACTGTGATATATATATATAATGAATACATTCTTCATGGGATATTGGTACATATATATTCCATCTTAACACTTTTTACCTACTCTTTCCCTCTTCTCCTTCCATCCTGATCTCCTTTCCAACTCCAAAAGATCTACCTTCCTATTTTGCTCTTTAAATTATTTATACTTTGAGTTTCTCATATAAGAGAAACCACGCAATATTTAATCTTCTCTGATTTGTTTCACTTCTACTTCCCCAAATCTCAGAGGTATCCACTGTAAGTTTTGCCTTTTTCATTACTAATTGCTATGATATGAACATCTTTCTCCCTTCTTTTGGTAAGTTTGGCCAAGGATTTGCCAAACTTTCTTATACATTCAAAGAATTAACTCTTTGATTCTTTGATCCTTTGTATTGTTTTATTAATCTCAGTTTCATGGATTTCCCTTGTGATCTTTGTAATTTATTTCTTTCCACAAGTTTTGGATTTGAATTACTCTTGTTTTTCTAGGACCTTGAGATATAGCATTAGATTAGTTGTTTTTATATAGCTTTAGATTAGTTGCTTATATTTTTCTAACGTAGGCACTCACAACTATACACTCCCCTCTTAGAATTTCTTTCAGGTTTTGGTATTTTATTTGATTCTAGAAACTTTTAAATTACTTCTCCAATTTCTTCTGTGAAATGTGGATTATTCAGATTAATTTCACATGTTTGCATAATTTCTGCAGTTTCTTTTGTTGTTGATTTCTAGTTTCATTCAATTGTGATACGATAGAATGAAAGATTATTTGCATTCTTTTATTTTTATTTAAACATGCTTTGTATCCTAAGATGTAGTCTATTTTGTCTCTAAAGTTCCATGGATTTCTGAAGAGAGTAGGTGTTCCGCTATTACTGGATAAAACACTGTAGATATCTGTTAGGGCCATTTGTTCAGTTATATGGTTTAACTGTGATATTTCTTTGTTGAATTTTATTTATCTCTTCTATTGTTTTGTTTTGAAGTTCATTTTTATTTGAAATGATGAAAACTACTTTTGCTTGCTTTTGGGCTCTAGCTGCCTGGAGTGTTGCCTTTTTTTTTTTCTTTCCAGTCTAAGTGTTTCTTTGGGAAGGAGGTGTGCTTCTTGCAAGCAGCATACAGTTGCATTTTGGGTTTTGATCTGATCTGTCTGTCCCTGTCTTTTGACTGGAGTGTTAAGACTATTTACATTGAGATGAGTACTGGCAGGTATTCACTGACCACTGTCATTGGCCTATTTTGTTTTTAGTGCTGATTCCTTTGTATTTTCTTTTTGTTAAACTATTCTCTTATTTAAGTGTACCCTTTCTATTTTGCATCTTTGTTTCTGTTTAGAATTTTGCAGTTCTTGTGTGGTAGTCATGAATTTCTTTGTCATGAAAAGTTTCAGTTTCTTTGTCAAGTTTCCAGGCTATAGTAATTTGTGAATATATATATATATATATATATATATATATATATATGTATATATATATATATATATATTAATTTTTTGAGACAGGGTCTCACTTATAGTTCAGGTTGGCCCTGAGCTCACTATGTAGCCCAGTTGAGCCTCAAACTCACAGCAATCCTCCTGCCTCTGCCTTCTGAGTGCAGGGATTACAGGCAGGAGCCACCATGCCTGGCACTGTGGTATGTGGTACTGATTGCTGGTAGGCGTGGGTCACCATGCCTGGCATTGTTGTATGTGGTTACTGAGGCTTGAACTAGGAACCTTACACTTGCAAGGCAGGAGCTGGAACCACTGAGCTAAATCCCTGGCCCTGCATATTTTTTATTATACAAGTATTCTCTGGTCCTTTATGGTTTGTGTTGAGAAATCTGTTGTTATTCTTATAGGCTTGACCTTATAAGTTGCTTGCTTTTCTCTAATGGCTTTCAGTGTTTTCTTTTTATTTTGGATATCTGTTGGTAGGTCATCTGTTCTCCCACAGACCAGCACCACCCTGAAGTATCTGGTTTGAGATTCTACGACAAGCTCTACTATTTACTCCTCCCAGTTCACCACTCTCCACTTCCTATAGGTTTTTTGGTCTGGGTTTGATGTGCCTGGCTGCAGCTGTGGGATACCCATCAGCATCCACAGTTTAGGCAGGGGTGGTAGTGTTACAGGGGCGCATGCAGGTGAGAAACAGTGCGGCAGCAGAGGCAAGGGGCCTCTCGAGTCTCAAGGGCCACATGGCATTGGGGCTGCTCCAGTGAGCCCAGGTGGGCACGGTGCATTGTGCTGGGGAGTAGGACAGGGCACCAGCTTTCTAAGGACAACATTGTTTTTAAAAGAAGCAAAATATAGCTCTAATATAGTTGACTTAATCCCTTGTAGATGGACATTTATTACATTTTTATTTTTTGCTCATTGTAAACAATGCTACACTAAATATCTGTATATATTTATATTTCTGGAGGTCATAGTCTTAAAAATTAAATTTTGGGAAAAAATTTAATAACCAAATCAACCTTTGAAAATGGTTAGTTTTCACCCAGTAAAAACTCCTAATATTGAAAAAAGGCCAGACTGAGCTATACAGGTGTCTAAAATAGGAAACGACTGTGGTGCCTCTTCATCCCCAAAGCCATTGGTCCTATGCATGTGGGGAAGGATGGCTTAGCAGAGCACAGAGCAAGAATAAGATGACTACCACAGAGCTCTGTTTCTTCTCTATCATCATGAGCAGTTCTCTTCTGGTTCAAATTTGTAGATCTACCCAGCAGATCAAAAACTTTTCTGTTAACTGGATCCACATATCTTAAAAGTCAGCTTAACAAATACCTGGTGTTATTCAAGCATACTTTTAAGGGGATTTCACTTCCCACTGTCTTCTTCATGAGAAGTTAGCAGATAATTTCTTGTAAACACATTCACTAAACTTTCTGAGGTGAGTTCTAATAGATATACATTTCTCCATCGACTTGTCTTTCTAGAACTGTTGTCCTGTGGTCAACTTGGCCAACTCCTTAGTCTTTTTAAACCATCACTGTTATAAGGGGGCTAAGGTGCTTGTCCCTGTAGCCTGTATGATGAGCCTCTGTGTCCTGCCAGCAATACACAGTGTAGGCATGCAATGCTAGTCAGCTATCTTTGCAGCATTATTCTCGTTCACACAATGACTTTAATAATCTATGTATGTGGGTTATTACTTCCTTTCCGCCCCCTAATTTCTCACAGCAGAGTCCCTTGCCTGCCCAGGGAGTCCTTCTCTAAGGTTTCTATTCCACACGGGGCCCCTCGGCCTACCTTCTTGTGTAAGTTCTTTGCTGTACCTTTGGACCTCTTCCTGTTTTTGTCACTCACCGTTGTACAGCCAGATCCACTGTCCCTAACTATCCACCCTTTGTAGTTTAGGAGTAAAAATAAAGGTTGTAAAAGTAGTGAACTGGTTCTTTACATTTTCAGGATTTCTAGTTCTCTTTGGTAAAAGTAGACTCAGTGTGGTCAATGGAATTAGCCATATCCTTTTTGAGGACAATCTTAGATCTTCAAAATTTTCACATTAATTTTATCAACATGCTTACCCATTGCATCCCACATGTAGTGAGAGGAAGTGTTTAATGCTAGGAAGGTTTTTCTGCTAGAGTCAGCAATGACTCATCAGGCAAACAACTTCTGAGGTGTAACTATTGTCGTGATGGCCCTCATTTCAGAGCACAAAGTTTGAAATGAGAATCTAGGAGACTTTCAAGATATGGTATTGTATTTCATGAACATATGATCTTCACTTTCATGAACATGAGATGAATATTTTATGAATATATGGTCAATAGATACTTTAAAAATATTCCCACACAAAAGAGATAGACATACACCACTTTTATTACTACTGTCAGCCTAACTAGTTGGAGTGGAGAGATGATATATTGGCTGCTAGTCCATAACCTGGATGGACAACAGGGAAAATATTAAGTGGGTGGTGAAGTGGTAACTAATGCTTCTAGATAGACAAGATTCCTACTCAGTGTTGTATATAATTCTTACTCAGGCTGTAAAGAGTTAACCCAAAATCCCATGCACACTATCTCACTTTAAACAAGAGAAAATAGTCATGCCTATGGCCAGTACTTTGTATAATAGCAATCATGTGGTATGTTTCTTTTGTGTCTTGCTTCTTTCAACAAACATTATGTCTGTGAGATTCATCTACGTTATTCAGTATAAAGTGAGGGTTATTCAGTTTCATTACAGTATGACATTCCATTGCATGAATATTCATTCATTAATTCATTCCTCAATGCATTTATTCTACTATTTGATGGATGTTTCTAATTGTTAGCTGTTACAAATGGCGCTGTTATGTAATTCTAGTATATGTGTTTTAAAGAACATATATGTGTTTTCCTGTTGAGTACGTAACCAGGAGGGCAACTTCTCATTCCTATGGTACGTTCAGCTTTAATAGAAATTCCAAACAGTTTTTCCAAAGTGTTGGTACAAATTTGTTCTCTAAACAGCAATGTACAAAGGTTCTGGTTGTTCCACCTCTTTTCATAGGTGAATGTCTTTTCATTGCAACAATTCGAACGGCACCACACTGTTCTTAAGTAGGTTTCTGGAAGATGCACTGTGACCTGTCAGGTAAATGGGCTGGTAGGAGGGAGCCCAGGGCAGAATCAGAAAAGGTGCTCAAGGAAGAGGGAGCGGTAGAGTCTCCAGATCTAAAGCCTCATGTGCCTTTGAAGTGAAGGCACATCAAATACCACTCTCAAATACCACTCAGTGCTCTTGCTCTCTCCAAAGTACTGTTTATAGTAGAAATTTATAGTACAGTATACAGTAGAAATTGGCTTTGTAGTGATGCGATTTTTGGCATGAGCTAAGGAGTCAAGCACAGTTGTAAGTTTACATCCTTGGAAGGAAGAAACAAATAGTCCAAATGGGAGATCCCATGACATGAGTGTCTTGGATGTTAGTATAGCTGAAAACATGAGAATGATTTAAGAAATGATGCTCTGAGAGGAGCTCATCAAAAAGACACCTTTCTCCAGAGAAACTTGTGTGGAGAGCATTGTCCCTTGGGGAGTGTTTAGCATTTATAATACTACATAGTTATATGCCTGTGTTTTCTATTTGCCTAGCACTTGAGACATTTTATCCTTTTAGTAACAGAAATGGATTATTGTCAATAAGTTCAGTTACAGGTGATATTCATTGCTGGATACTGCTCTTATCAGGGAGAAGATAGCCCCTTATAACCCCGCCCTCCTCTCTGATGGTTTCTGTGGGATTGGGAGGACTGAAACTTGAATAACCATATTGACCTATGAGGTGGAAGCCGCATGCTGAGAATGACAGAAGCAACCCAAGCATTTGACTGGAGGGAATCTAGCCCTGGACTGCTTATTTCTGGCTTTTTCTATGAGTGAGAAATCAATTTCAGGGTTCTTTTCTTTTTAGTTATATTAAATGTAACCTTATCTAATACTAACTCATTATTTTAGTAAGCTCTGCCTCACACAAGTATATGTAGGGAAAGGGTAAGAACTTTTAATTGTGAGAACTGCCTGGCCATTCCCTATAATATACTACAAGCACAGGGTCTGTACGGGGTCCAGTACTCTGCAAATATGCCCTTGTTGAATAGAATTGTTGCTCAAACCAATGTGAGAGTGATATTTTCCTATTGTTGCTATGATAAATTATATATGTTATACTGCTATAAGAAACTTATAACAACACAAATTTATTCTTTTATAGTTTTGGTAGGCAGAAGTCTAGAATCAGTTTTACTGGGCCCAAATCAAGCACCATCAGCTCATGCTGGAATGTGATTCTTGGTGACTTTGGGGAGAACCTGTCCCTTTTCTTTTCCTAGCTATTAGAACCTGTTACATTCCTTAGTTCATGGCCTTACCTGATTCTAACCTTTGCTTCCATCAACCCCATTCCCTCTCTGACTCCTCCTCTCCTCTCTTTTATCAGGACCTTGGATTACATTGCCTCTACCTGGAGAATCCATAGTTGTCTCTCCAAAAATTTATCTCCTCCTATGTGCAAAGTCCATTTGCCGCATTGTAGAGCATAGTTACAGGTCCCAGGTTCATGTCAAGACATGAACATATTCTGGGGACTTTTCTCAGTTTACCATAGTCATGGTATAGTCTCATTTCTCAGTTTGAGTTTTTATTATTTCTGTGGGTCAGGCAGGAAGTAAAGCTGTGAAAAAGAAGGAACACTAATTTGGAGTTGGAGTATTCAAGAGTCCCAGAGCTGTGTCTAAATAGCTGTGAGCTCTTAGAGAAATCCCTGAACTTCTCCTGGTTGTAGCTTTTTAGTTTGTGGAAGGAGACCCTGGGCTGGATCACGGGAGGCATTGCCTGCTGAGCCCGCTGCCCGCCCTTCCTTCCACATCTATGGCTCAGATTATGATTCTTCACTCCTGTACCTTGCAGAAGTGTTTCCCGGCCTGGCGGCCAGAGAGGACACAAGATGAAAACTATTTTCTCTCTCTGAACAAATCTTCTCAAAGACTACAACTTAAGCTGTTACTGTTTCCTCATTCCTAAATCTCAGTACCTTCATCCTGGGTCACTGAATCGCGTAAGTCAACTGACTCCTTTTATTTTATTTTTTAATTGAAATCTTTATTGGTACATTACATATACACATCATGATAGCACTCCATAATGGGGATTTATATCAGTATAAGACACAACTTCATTCTCATTTTTTCCCATAGCCCTACCCACCCTACCACCCCCTTATATACATAAAATTTGTTTCCTTTCTTTTTTATTATAATCTCATTATTTTTCCCCCTTCACCCTATTTCACTTTGAGTATTTTCTATTTCACAATATATAACATACAATTCTAGGACTCATTTACATCTTTATTTTCTCACACCACAGAAAAGACATGATATTTACCTATCTGTGACCTATTTATTTCACTTATGAGGATATCCTCAAGGTATGTCCATTTAAGTATAAGTGATTCAAACTTATCATTTTTATGGCAGAGTAATACTCCATTCTGTAGAAGAACCACAGCTTTTTTATCCAGTCTCCAGTTGATGACATTTGAGTTGTTTCCAAGATTCAGCAATCACAAACTGAGCTGCTATAAACATGGGTGCACATATGTTACTGTGATATGAGTCTTAATTCTTTTGTGTATGTACCTAGCAGGGCAGTGGCCAGGTCAAATGGGACCTCCAATCCTAGCTTTTTGAGGAATCTCCAAACTGATCTCCACAGGGGTTGTACTAGTCTACAGTCCCACCAACAGTGGAGAAGGGTTGACTCCTTTTATTTTATTATCTTCTTTTGTCCTTGAATTTTAATTAGCTTCTATGCTTATTAACTTGGCTAATCAGTATTTCACATATGCCAATTCTCCTTAAAAAAAAAAAAAGAAAGAAAGGAATAAAAGTCATGAAAGGTCCCTGGCCTCCTTATCAACCAGGTTTAAATAAAAATTGCCTCACACAGAAACTCTGCCCTGCCATTGTACCAAAGACCGTGAGCCATACATATACTTATATTTATACCTACACCTATTTCCATTCTTGAAGTTACAAGTCCAAGTCCTTTCCCCCTACATGCATTGATTGCCTCTTTCTAAATAGCAGAGAATGTAGCAATCACCGATGATGTTTCTTGCTGGACCTGTAAATTAGAAAAACTGCCCCCCTCTACATAATGAAATATGCATATCTTGGGCCACGGAAAAAACTGAGAGACAGGATGTGAACTCCCTTCTATGGGAAGGAGTTTGATACAAAAAATACACAGCTGGACCAGAGTTCCTTGCCAGAATCAAAGCCAGTACTAGATTAAGAAAAAACCCCTCAGAATAGTCAAAAGATCACTTTGTTTATAATCTGTGGTTTCTCGAAGGCATTAAGAAAAACGAAAGGCAATTTTCTATTAAAACAGTGTACCTTAGCTTCTGCTGAGATTTGCTGAACTTGACTTTTTCAACTCTATTTTGGTTTGCAAGATTTTCCACAGAAGAGATAACTTTTCTTCTCATTCTAATCGCCTTTCTCATCGAAGTGGAACTTTGGGTTGCTTCATATCATAACCACAGAGGCCAGAGAAGATACCTCTTCTGAGCTTGGGTTTTTTTATTGGAAATTCTTGGTAGAGACACAAAAGTGTGGCTCTCAGGATGGGTGGCCTTCCTTGAAAAGCTGAAGTATCCTTGCCTTGAGTTAAATATTTGCTGCCATGTAAACCTGTCTTGTTTTCTTCACAAAATGTATTGATATCTGGAATCGTCTGTTTACTGTGAGGACAACGACCCTGTGATGATGAATGGGGCCGTGACTCTAAGCTGCTTTCTGTGACCAGGACAGTGATCTGCATCCATGTTGGACAAGCAGAAGTTCTCCAGTTCAACATATCACAGTCCCTGGGATCACACTTGACACAGTCACACATGTGGGTTCTCTGCTTAGCTGGCAAAGCCTGTGGGCATGAAACTGTGGTTCTTTAGACTACAATACCCCTCCACAAGGTAGCTTCACCTGTACTTCAGCTTAGAGAGCATGGGACTTAGCCAAGGTCAGTCACAGCAATAGAAAGTGAGAGCTTTAATTCCTGACTTCTATACCGGCTGACGGAGTACCATTTTACCTTTTTCACACATTCAGTTCCTCTCTCTAGGGGGACGGACTAAGAGATACAGTGTGCATGGAGTTGAGAGGCCCTGTTCAGATACAACCCTTCAGCTCTCCAAACAATGAAAATCTTCCTTCTAGGCAGGCTTCTACAGAGAACGGAGCTGTACAAACCACAAAGGCATCCGAGTTTGTGAGAGATGGGGTAACATAACATCGGTTGGTATGTAGCCCAGGCTAGTTTGGAACTAACAGCAGTCCTCCTGCCTCTGCCTCCAGGAATGCTAGGATTACAGATGTGAGTCACCATGACCTGCATGTTTTGTGGTTACTGGGGATGGAACTTGGGACCTTGTGCTTGCCAGGCAGTCTCCAGAACCACTGAGCTAAATCACAGACCCAGCTCCTTCATTTCTAAATAAGTCCATAATGAAGTCCTCCAAACATGTGAATATATTACTATGGCAGAAGGAACTTCACAAATGTGACGAAGAGCCCTTGCACTAGAGAAGCTATGTGGGACTGTTGATCCAGGGGGTCCCGACAGGACCCCAGGTATCCTTGTAAGGAGAAGAGGGAAGTGGGGAAGTTAAAGTCATGGAAGATTAGATGATGCTAAAAGCAGGGGTTACAGCCATTCTGCTGCTTTTTGGGGGCTGGGCCAAGGTGAGAGGATCACCACTAGAGCCTGGAGAAGGTATGGAAGGATCAGATTCCTCCCTGGAGCCGCCAGCAGTGATACAAAAAGCCTCCATGACACCTATGTTAAACTTCTGACCTTTGGAATTACATGACAATCAATTTGTGCTGTTCTAAGGTATCATGATTATAGTAATTATTATTTCAAGGACTAACAGTAAATTAATTACTGAGAACCTATTGTGAGCTGAAAATTTACACTGTTCTTTATAGGTGGCAAATATGATTATTAAACAGTTTTTAAAGAAAAGCAGACATTAAAAACTTTATAAATGATAACTGAATATTAGAAGCAGAGGGAATGTTGTTACAGAGGAATTTATGATGCTACAGGGACATTTTGTACTGTCTCCTTTTGTGTGAATAAATATTCTGTGTACATTTTGATTCATTTTCTGATTTTTCAAGCTTTTTTGAATTATTTTTTTTGAATTATTTTCCTACTGCTTGCTCCAGGGATTAAAGTATGTATATTTAAATAACTTCAGATGAATACTGACAATTCCAGCAAATGATAGCAATTTTGATCTAGAACAGCTCTATTTCCTTTGTGTTATTATTGTAAAATATATTTTGTCTACCTATGTTATAAACTCTACACTACATCTCTATAATTACTGCTTCTCCTACTTGCTTTTTTAAAAGTTCAGAGAAAAAGGGAGGAGAAAAGAGAAAGAAAGGAAAAAAGCCACATACAGCCTTTATGCTTATCCCCCTATTTACAGTCCTTATATTACTAATAATTTCCTTCTTTCTTTTCCTCCCTTTCTCTCTCCCTCCTTCTGTGTTAGATTTAGTGTCATTTCTTTCCATTTGAAAGATTTTTTATTATTTCTTATGGGATAGTATACTGACAGTGAATTTTTCCAATATCATTTATCTGTAAATATCTTTACTTTGTCTTTGTTTTTGAAAGATAGTTCACTATAAAATTTTATATTTTTTTAAGTTTCTTTCCCTCACAGTTTGGATATTTCACAGCTGCCTTTGTATCATTTCTAATCATTTTTTGATGAATCATTCTCCATGGTTTTTATAAATTTTCCTGTCTTTATCTTTTCGAAGTTTGTCCATATGTGTGTATGTGCGTGTGTGTGTGTGTGTGTGTGTGTGTGTGTATGTGTGTACATGCATGTGTGTTGGTATTTTTCAGTCTTCCCCTGGGACTTTTATGATATGTTCACTGTTTCTATTCTTTGCTTTCTTCATATTTTTCCTCTCATTTTTTGGATTATATAATTGCTCTATAGTTCTATCCAAATTCACTGATCCTTTTGTTCTGAATATAAGTAAACTTTTCATTGTGGTTGTTATGCTTTTCATATGTATATAAAATTACCACTTGCTTCCTTTGAGTAGTTTTACTTTACTGAGATTCTCATCTGGAGAGTGATTGTCATTATCTTTTCCTTTATTTAAATATGGCTTTTTTCTTTAACTCTCTGGACCCATTTTAAAGCTGCTGTGAAGTCTTTCTGATAAATTCAACATCTGTGCCCACTCATGACCAATTTCTGTTGACTGTTATTTATACTGTTGTCATTTTCATCTGTTTCTTTGAATGCTTTGTAATGTTTCGTTAATGACCTGGACATTTTCATAATGCAGTGTAAGAACTCAGGACTCATTTCATACTCTGATCCTCCTTGTGTATAGTCATTGATTTGTAGCTATCATTTATTTAGATGTCTAGGCGTTGCCTTTGTTGTGCACGTCTTAGAGACCAGTCAGGGCCCCGGACAGAGAGTATGCCCAACCACCTCATGTTTCTGAGACTCTGCCCTAGGCTGGGAGCTGTCTGTGGTCCAAGGTGTGCATTTAGTGCTGCAGCTATTAACTCTGCATTCAGTTCTTTCTTTCTTTTTGAGACAGGGTCTCCCTTTGTAGTTCAGGCTGTCCCTGAGCTCACAATGTAGCCCAGGCAAGCCTTGAACTCACAGCAATCCTCCTGCCTCTGCCTTCCGAGTGCTGGGATTATAGGTGTGAGCCACCACTCCCAGCACTGTGGTATGTGGTACTGATTGCTGGTGGGCATGAGTCACCACGCCCAGCATTGTTGTATGTGGTTACTGGGGATTGAACTCAGGCCCCTGTACTTACAAGGCATGAGCTGGATGGAACCACTGAGCTAAATCCCTGACCCAATTCTTTCTTAATTATTACTTTTTCTTGGAATTTTTGTATGTCTGTAACAAGAATTTAGAGGTGAATTTTCAAAAAAGCATTGACTTAGGCCCAGTGGGTAACTAAAATCAGGGAACTTGGCGTCTCTGTCATTCCTAGCCTGAATGAGACCTTTGCAAGCAAACAGGCTGTGCTTTGTCATCAGGAAAGCTGGCCATAAAGAAAACTTAGGTCAGTCTACCATCTGTATGTGCCGAGAAACCCAGTGATTGTCTGCACACCTGTACTGACCATCTTGTGAGGGCCAAGGCCGAGACTCCCAGGGAGGCTCCTGGAGACGGGTCCATTTCCTATTAATAGACTTTCGTGAGCAAGTTCATTAATTCCTCAATAAGAACAACACACACAGAGTCAGTCATTGGCGTCAGAGCTTGACAGGTGGAGCTGCAGCTCCAGGGCTCAAGACTATTCCTTCAGCAAAACAGCGGCCTAGCAAGCACAGCAAACACAGCTACTGAAAGCTGTCAGTGCTCTTTAGTTCACAGAGTTATAGTGTCTCTGGCATCGCAGGACACGCACAGATGAAACTTGGCCATACCATGCACACATGATCGAGTGTGTTGTCATTCTTAGATAACTGTTGCCCCTTATGTGCGTGTTCCTAAGAGCAGAGTTGTGTCTTTAGACTCCCTCAGTCACCCGGGCTTCAAGTTTAGGCAGAAATGACATCCCACGCCATCCTTGGACCCTCGGTCATGAACATTCTTTGTGATCAGAGTCCCTCCCCTAAACCTGTATAAGGTCTTCTCTCTCTCTCAATGTCAGCCCATCCATATATGGATATAATAAATTCAGTGCTTCCCAGCTAGCTGCTAAAATCTGCCCCCAATTTTAGTCTTTATTCACTCCTGGACTGGAATAAAGTCTTTTTCTCACAAAGCCTATCTCCAAGTAGCCTCACATATGCCATTTATGACAATCTTCACTTCATTTTGTATCTACAGCATATCTTTTCTATTTTAATTTTTGAGTCAGATTCCTGCACAACTCTGCACACAGACATGGTAATCATTTAAGGATTTTTTTTTATCTGAAGCTTGTAGTCTTTTCCTTCCAAGGAGTAAGACACCAAACTAAGACTCCTAAGGAAACAGAGAGAGAGAGAGAGAGAGAGAGAGAGAGAGAGAGAGAGAACAACTTGATGTCATGTTTTAGGAGCTAGCAGTTTAGAGTTGAAGAACAAGAACATACCCATTACCACTATGTTAATTTTTGTAATTTATTTATTTGTTTTTGAGACAGAGTCTCACTGTGTAGTTCACACTGGCTTTGAACCTAGGTTGACCTCTTAGCCTCGGTCTCTCATGTGCTGGGATTATAGGCGTGTACCACATGCCCAGCTACTTTGCTCTTTTTAGATTTCAGTTCTTAATTTTAGTTTCATGAACTTTCGTGCACCTCTTTAAAGGGAAGACATTTAGATTTTCTTTCTGAAGTGTCTAGTTTCATTCTTGACTGGAAGCATTTCCAAGCATTTCAAATCTTTAAGATCAAGGAGAAGGTCCTCATAAAACTTGTTCCGTTCCTCTTGAAGATGCGTCACTGTGTTAACTGTATATACAACCTCCCTGGTGTTATTTTAAAAACCCTAGGTTACAATACTGCCTCTGAAAACAAGTTTTCTGCAACTACTTTTGAGACTAGATTATGAAAAAAACCCCAACAACAACAACAAAAAAAATGAAGTACTGAAATGAGTTTGAATGGCACTGTGCCTCTGGGTCTGTAAGTAACTTTACTCTCTGTATTTTATAAAGAAGAAAAGAAGTATATTGTTTTTCAAATTGGTGTCTGAAAAAAAAAACCCTGAAGTTTTCTTTTTGTGAAGTCTAATTTTTTCGTTAGTACATGTTTGCAGTACAGAGTGATTACGTTTATCATGGGGAGTTTGGACATGTATATAATAGATCTTAATTATTTTCTGTCCCCTTCTGCCCCACTTCCTTCCTCTTCGCTCCCTCCAACTCTCATTCCCTTTTTCATTTGCAAAAGTTCAATTTCCATTTTTATTTCAATTCTGTTTTTTGAATCGCTTTCCCTTTCCTACCACCCCAATCCCTTCATCTCCTCTTCTTCCCATTGGAAAAATATCTCCCTACTTCCTGTTTATCATCTTTAATTTTGCTTTTTATACTTTTGGTTCCTCACATAAGAGAAACTACAATATTAACACTTATGTATCTGATTTATTTAATTTAATATTATGGTCTCAAGGTGCATCCACATACCTAAAATCACCTCAAGTTTATTCTTCTTTATGGCAGAGTAGTGCTCATTGTGTATAAATACATTTTCTTTATCCATTCATCTCTGATGGGCATATAGGTGCTTCAAGATTTAATTACTACAAGGTGTGCTGCTATAAACATGAGTATGCCTGTATCCCTGTAATATGATCATCTTGTCTCTTTGAAAAAGATACCTAGAAGGGGAACAATTGGGTAAATGAATTTTCTATTTTTAGTTTTTTGAGAACTCTCCAGATTGATTTCCAGGTCGATTGCACTAGTTAACATTTCTACCAACAACATAGAAGGGTTCCTTCTTCCCCACAGCCTTGCCAGTATTTATTATTATTTGATTTCTTGATGATAGCCATTTTTTTGAGTAGATGATATCAGTGTTGTTTCAGTTAGCATTTCTCTGTTGGCCAGTGATGTTGAACATTTTTTTAAATGTATTTATTGGCTATCTGTACTTCTTCTAAAAAGTGCCTGTTAATTTTGGTTGCTCTTTTTTTTTTTTTTTTACTGAGTCTTTTGGAGTTTATTTTTTGGGTGGGGTCAGATTTATTTTTGAGTTATTTATATAATTTAGATGTCAATCCTCTGTCTGGAGAATAGCTGGCAAAACTTTTTTCCATTCTAATGGTTGCCTTTTTACCTTGTTTGTTGTTTTTGTTAAATTGCAGAAGGTTTTTAATATATCCCATTTATTGATACTTGGTACTATTTCCTATACAAATGGGAATCTGTTCAGAAACTCCTTGCCTACTTGAAAGTGGCAGGTTGACTCTCCTATAGTATAAAATAATCCCATGGACAGGAGCTGGTTGTATGTATAAAACAACTGCTACTGGAGGAATGGGGAGGAGAGTTTGTACATCACTAGTTTTTCTTATGTTGGGAAAACATCTGGGTCCACAGGTGATGATGCTGGCATTTTTGAGGAAGTACAGAACTAAACTGTAATCATCAGATATCTTAGTAAAATGTTCCATTTTTTGTGGTCAAGACTCAAAAAGCTTGTGGTTAAAACATATGTTCTTAAAAAAAAAAAACACATGTTCCTTTTTGAAATTTCTCAGTAGTGACATAGAATGCTGTTTTTAAATAATAGATCACACCCTATGGACAACATTCACCTACGGAACTGCACAAACTGCTCATATTGCATTTTTTATCACAATTATTATATTTGTTGTGCTCTTGTCATATGAGATAGAAAAATCCCACAAAGCCCTGCTTTAATAGGCAACTGTATATAATTTTCTGTTTTGAATTTAGATATAGTTATAGCAATATTATACTGTGTTTATTCTGCTTTTGTGCTTGCTAGTTTGAAAAGATGTATAGTAGCATATTAACCTACACTTTTTGCAAGTGGTTACCTGTTTTAAGGAACTTATGTTGCTTTCTAATCTCTCTGTCTCTTTTTTTTTTTTTTTTGAGACAGGGTCTTGCTTTTGTAGTTCAGGCTGGCCCTGAGCTCTGCCTGGAACTCACAGCAATCCTCCTGCCTCTGCCTCCCTAGTGCTGGGATTACAGGCGTGAGCCACCACGCCTGGCACTGTGGTATGTGGTACTGATTGCTGCTGGGCCTGAGTCTCCATGCCTAGGATAGTTGTATGTGATTACCATGGATCAAACTCGGGTCTTTGCACTTGCAAGGCAGATGTTGGAACCACTGAGCTAGATCCCCGGCCCTGCTTTCCAATATCTTAATGTTATAAAAATTCTATATTGAACATCCTTTCAATTTTTTGTTACTTTCCATATTCAATGAACTGTATGACTACCATATATTGAAATAAGCTGTTTCCCCAGTGAATTTTGATCTTTCCTTCATAAAGTTTATGTTGGTATTTTTGAGTCATTTTTTCATTCAAATAATATTTACCCCCTACTCTTAGTTGTTACAATTTGTACTGACATAGGGCTTCTCTCTTCTTATATGCTTATTTAAAAAATTTTCAAAATATCATACTTGCCTAATCTTTTGGAGAAACATCAAGATAATTTCTTTCAATTCCATTCTTTCCCTCAAATCCTATTCTTTAACTGAGAATTTGTAAAAAAAAAAAATCTATAATTAGCATCTGAGTTAAAATTTTTAGAGAATTTGATCTTCCTATTCAATCACTGCAAATTGGGGCGGGATAGTATTATAGTTCCTTCATATGGGTTCCCTTATTAAACATATTTTTTGGGTATTTTTAATTTGTTGCTGTTATGGATTTAAAATTGTCTTTCCAAGACTTTATGAACAAAACTTCAACAGCACCAGAACTAGCAGAAAGAATAAACATCTAGGATTCATCTTACTGAAAAACTTTTGCACAGCAAGAGAAGCCAATAACAGAGTGAAAAGACAACCTACAATGTGGGAAAGAGTTATTATCAGTTGTTTATCAGACAAAAGACTACTATCTAGAGTATATAAAGAACTTAAAAGAAATAAGCTCCCCAAATTAAAAAGACCCAGTTCAAAAATGGGCATCCTACTCTGCCATAAAAAATGATAAGTTTGAATCATTTTTACTTAAATGGACATACCTTGAGGATATCCTCATAAGTGAAATAAATAGGTCACAGATAGATACATATCGCATCTTTTCTCTGGTATGAGAAAATGAAGATGTAAATGAGTCCTAGAATTGTGTGTTATATATTGTGAAATAGAAAATGCTCAATGTAAAATAAGGTGAAAGGGGACAATGTTGAGATTGTAACAAAAAAGTAAGGAAACAAATTTTATATATATGGGGGGGTGGTAGGGTGGGTGGGGCTATGGGAAAAAATGAGAATTAAGTTGTGTCTTATACTGGTACAAATCCCCATTATGGAGTGCAATC
>PVIR01013072.1:0-43119 GCA_004026965.1 Petromus typicus | reverse complement strand
AAACGTGGCTGTAGGTAGCCTCCTCCAGGGGGTGCGAGAGCGGGTGACGAAGGGAGGAAGGGCACGACCGTGCCTTGGGCTCACGGTGGTGGACCTATGGCCCTCATGGCTGTTTTTCTTTCATACAAAAAGAACGCTAATATACAGTTGTCTTTTCCAAACTAAAACTTCAGTATTTGGCTCTAATTGTGGTGTCAGCGCTCGCCATAAATAGTTGGGTTTGGGGTTACAGTTTGACATTCAGTCTCTAAAAGGTTCACCTAGATAGACCTGCCCAAATGTGTCTATTACAGGAAAAGAAGGCTCAAAAGGAAAAGGGAAAGGTGACAGGGGAAAATAAAGAATGGAAAGAAGAAATGTGATGGTTAAAACGAAAAGGAAACAAAGCTTATTATACGGGGGTGGGGTTGTCGGGAGGGTGGGGGAATGGGAACAAATGAGAATCAAGATGTGTCATGCACTGGTACAAAGTCTCAGTGTTGAATGTGATCATAATATATGTATAAAATGTACTGAGATATATCTGTTACGCAAAAGTACACTGAAAAGGAAGAAAATCAGAGAATTGGGTTGAGTGATTCATATTTAATTATAAATCTTACTTTCTTCTTGAGGGCACCTAAGTTTAAGAAACAGAATAATTATAACATCATTTTCATAAATTAAGTAGTATTGGGCTTACCCCAAGTCACAGCGGGGTACCCAGCGCAGCAGGGGTTTAATATAGGCTTGTTAACTGTCTAGAACTCTGTTGAATTTAATTTAGCTTGATTTAGTATTTCCTATATGCAAAATGCTTGACAACAGTTGCATTCCTTGCTATTTGAAATCTTTCTGGAAACCTAAATTAGTTTTTGTCTATTGTATACGTGGGACGCTATTTTCTCTGTGTTTAAAGGGCAGACTCACAGTCCCACTCACTGGCTCTGTGATCTCGGGCGAGCTGCTCTTTGTTTTCCTCCCTTGCATGGATCCTGTAGAGTTTACCGTGCCAACATGTATGAGGATTATTTGAGAACTTGAAACATAGTCAAAGCTTCATATATTAACCACTAATAATTATATAGTTATTGTTGTACAAAATTTTACAGAGTATTAGAAAACAGTTTCTTTTATTTTTATTTCTTTTGAGACAGTCTTGCTTTGTAGTTCAGGCTGGCCCTGAGCTCAGCCTCCAACTCACATCACAGCAATCCTCCTGCCTCTGCCTCCCGAGTGCTGGGATGACAGGCGTGAGCCACCACGCCCGGCACTGTGCTATGTGGTACTGGTTGCTGCCGGGTGTGAGTCTCCATGCCCAGTATTGTATGTGGTTATCAGGGATCGAACCTGAGCCCATGCACTTGCAAGACAGGCACCAGAATCACTGAGCTAACTCCCCAGCCCCAGGAAACAGTTTCTTGGAAAAGAGCCCTCAGAATGGTATGACAGAAATGGTTTAAGTTCATGATCTAGTTTGCCCGGTAGCTCCCTGTAACTGACACCTTGTGCGGTAGGTTCTAGTGCATGTGACTATTCCTTGTTGCAGAGTTTGCCTTTCCCCCAGGTATTGGGCTGTTGGTCTTGACACATGGTCCAGGCTCTGAAATACTGACCTAAGGAGCTGGGGGAACTGATCACCTGGCTGCTGTCACCTGAACAATAGCAAAGCTATGGGTCAGAGCCATACACATCGTCAAGGGAGAGTATGGAAGCACAGTGTGATCCTGAAGGAAGTCTGAGCCCAGACCTCAGTTCAGAATGATGCTGGACATTTTATTTTAGAGGGCCAAGCACTTAGGATATTTTAGAGGGCCAAGCACTTAGGAGTCTACCAGGTGGAGAGCTCCAGTTAATGTCACCATGTTGAGGCAGAGACCGTTATATAAATATGTTACTTATCTTAATAGTGACCCAGAAGTGCATGTATGCTAATTATTGTCATCATATGCTAATTATTGCAATATTGATTGCATGTTGACTGACATTTCTTATTATCAATTGGAAGAATGTTACTGTCCTACTATTGTAGGTCAATGTGCTCTCTTTAAAAAACAAGTTAAATCAGGCCTCAGTATCAGCATGAGCACCTCCATATTGCGTAAAGTCCTTACCACATCACCAGTAACCACATGTAGAGCCATTTTTAAGTCATCAGAATACCATTCCACTCTCTGTCTATTACTTGTTTACCCCACAGCTGTCATTCAGCAGGCCTGACTTACCTCATGCACAGTCTGTAGGAATAAGTAGCTCTGTTCACCATTTGTGCACACAATGGATGATTTACGCAGCCTTAACTTGCTGCTTGTGGATCTGAGGAGTAAAAAGTACAACACAAAGATGACAGGGAAGTGGATAGATACAAGTCCTATCTCTTTTATCTATACTTAGGCTGAAAACTACTGGCTAAACTACAGAGGGCCAGTGAGAAACAACTTCAGCCTGAATTCAACTCATTAGGACTTGAGGTAGGTCATCAGGCAGGAAGTCTGAACTCACAGGTCAGTGGAAACAGACAGGGTTGATGCAAGTCACCTTCAGCATCGAGACCCGATTGCTCCTGCCATTAAGACTGGCATTGTGAAAGGAAAGGGCAGTGCTGTGCCTTCCTGCTGAGATGGTGAGAAAACAGCCTCCGGTGATGGGCCAAGGCCAGGGGGAACGGTGTGTTCTGCGAAGCTCCAGAAGTGTGTCGTGGAAGCAGTCGCCATGCTGAGACTCTAGTACGCCAGGGCAATCACAGCTAAACGCTAGGTGAGAGCGCGAGCTCAAATTCTTTCTCTATAGTGTAAAGCCACCTGTAGAGGGAACCAGGAGCAGGGGACAGTGCCCGTGTGCCCTTGTCCTTGGGGAAATGATAAAGCAGTGCACTGCTATCTTACAGGTTCTCTAGTCACCAGTTAGCCAGTCAACATCCTTCAGGCACCCTCCTAGTGAAGAGCAACGACCAAGGCCTGAGGTGTAGCAGTGTTGCATAAAGTTGAGCTCCTTCCTTAGGAGAAGTGAAATGGACACTAAGATGGTGGCACATGAGGTCTGTTCACTGTATACCATGTTCTAAGACATGAGACAGCATCAGCCAGTCCAGAGTCTGGTGAGGACCCAATTGGTCAGTCTCAGACTATTTTTCTCAGTGGAAGAAGGGGTGAGAGCAATCTCTGGGGTCCCTCTGATGAGGGCACTAACCCCATTGATGAGGGGGTCTCCTTGCAGGGCCCCTCACTTTCCCGAGGTCCACCTCCAAAAGCCATCATGCTGGGGATCAGCTTTCAATACGGGACTTTTCCAGAGCCAAAACTGTCCAGCCAGGCCCCCTCTCAGGGCATGGGTGGTATAATTTCCCCGGCTGTCACACCCCAGTCCTTCCGGCTTTGCAGTCCTCTCCACGTGACCATCAGATCTCTTTTCCTCAGGCAGGCAAGCTCCAGGGAACGGTTGGAATTGTTCCAGGTTAGCACTCGGTTCAAGGTTAACCCAGTGAAATCCACCGCGGATTCCCAGAACAGACTCCTGCTTCTGTTACCTCAACATATTCTGGGGATGGAGACTGCTCTCAGTCTGCCGTCTCCATGAACTCTCACCTTCTCAATTTCTGAAGCGAGAGTCTAATCCTTGGGCCCTTGGTGGTCCCTTGGGCCTTGCCTCTCACTGCTGTGTGCAGAGAGGAACTCTGGTTTTCATCTAAAGCCTTTCTAGACTTCAGCCTTATTGCTTTCCCATGGAGGATCAGTATGAACTTAACGGCACACTAACAGCTCTCCCCCAAAACACCCTCAGTGTGCTCTCGAAGAATCTCATTGGACTACAGAGTCAGGAAGCCATCGTCATACGTTTACTTTGAAATTCTGCTATGGAACATCTTTTGGAGTTGATATATCTCGTATCATAATTGTTCACATAAAAGCTCCAGTGTAACATTCTGCCATGTATGAGGTATGACTGAAAAATATGGTGTGTACTTATATTTTTAAAAACGGTACCTTGGTTCACAAATCTAATTCTTTCCACAAGTTTTGTTACAAACTGAGTTGGACAAGAACCAAATCAAATCCAGTCTTTATGTTCAGTGTTGACCTTTTGCGGAAATTTGTTCCGGTTCTCATCCAGCTTGGTTTGTGAGCAGAATCATGGAATGAAGCAAGGTACTGCTGCATGATGGTGAAAGACTTGGCCATTAACCCCTTTCCAAATATTCCGCCTCCCTTTGCACACACTTATTTCATCATTCTCGCCACTTTCTGAATTAGTCCTAGAAGTCTTTTCTTATGCATATCTTTAGCTGTACTGTCATAGCTATGTCGATCATTCGAATTGATTCAAGGTGTTTATATTTTATGGTCCTTTTAATTATGGGGAAAAGCCAGAAGTTGCATGGCACTTGTCTGGCAAATCAAATGGATGAAGACACACTGTCATGTTTTATGAGCCTGCTTTTCCATGAGATGGCACTTGGCAGTAGCATTCACTGTAGCGTAGTTTTGGTGACACATTGTAAAGACATGAAATGAGACTTTTAGAACTGCGTCATACAGTGAAAAGAAGCAGGGGGCATATTCAAAGTAAAAGAGGTATTTGGGGGTAATTAATGGCAGTGTGTCTTTTACTATAATAAAGTCTTTAGTAATTGAGATAATTCACTGTACTTTTTGATGACCCTTTGCCTCTCACTGCTGTGTGCAGAGAGGAACTGGCAGAAAGGAGAGGGACCCCTTCCTCTGGTGCTCCGTGGAGAGGAGAGAAGGGCCACTGGTGGAGAGAAGGGCCAAGGGGAGGAGGAGTCGTGGCAGAAGTCAGGAAGAGAAATAAAATCAGGGAGAAGTCGTAACAAACAAGGCCTTTCATAGCACACCTGAGAGACATTTGTTGAGAAGGTGAGTCACTTCTCTTGTTCAAAGTCTTGACCGATGGGAACAAAAAAAAAGGCCCAGACACCATCCTTATCCGCAGCCTGGAGTGGAGGTTTTGTTTATAAGGAAGCAGCGTCGGGATTCCTGAGAACGTACAGTTTATGCAACAGCCTTAAGGTTTGTGTGACCCCAACAGAATGGCAGATTCCTTAGTAATGAGACAGAACATGAGCTCCTCCATTCCCCAATGAAACGTTTTGTGAACTAAGTCAGAAAAGAGGAGAAAGCGTATGGCAGGCCTGATGATCAACTCTGCAACTAGAGAACAGTGCAACTTTTCTTCTGGGTTTTAATTTGTTTTCTTTAAGTGCGTGAAATTCGAGGACTTCTCCTCAAAAGGCGTGCCGGCCATCTTGGATCTGAAACAAGCTGTCTACCACTGCCATGTGGTCCTTCTTGTAACAGGCTGTCAAGTCCTCATTCCTCCTCAAAGTGGTGTTCCAGCATCTCGTTCAGCTCTGGAGGTCCTGGATCAGACAGCACCGCAGATACCACCCTGGAGCTCTCAAACTTTAGGCTGCTCTATACACTTTGTTTATAGGATCAGGATCTTGGTGGTGACAGGTCTGGCATTCAAGAGACCACTCCCACCATCCCATTCAGAAAGAGTGTCTTTTGGGGTGAGAAATGGAAAGCCAAAGTTAATCCACCCCCAACGCTTTCTCACTGACATTCTAGCTGTCCTTACTCAGTGCCTACTCCTTGCCAACCAGTGTATTAGCTCCTGACACGTGTTCTTATTCTGATAGTAATGACATGTTAGGTGTCTTTCCAAGTCACAAGTCCCCCTTTAACTGACCTCACTATCAAAGTCAACACATGTCTTTCCCCAGCAGCCATTCTATCCCATGTGACTCTATGTCTGAGCCTACTCAGATTAGACCAGGCCTGGGTAACATCTTCCCCAAGCTGGACCAGTCAGAATCCTTTCTTTCTAAATCTAGAATTGATCTCAACAGATAATGAGGGAGATTACCTTTATGTGGCTGGGAATGGAATGGTGACACTTAAGAACTCTGATAATATTGTCTTCTGCTAGGAAGACTGGCCCTAAAGAAAGCAATCTCCAGGGAGAGAAGGAATGATGTGGATTCATAAAGAGACAGAGATAAGGAGAGCACTGTGAGTTCCTAGGGTACTCATTGTGCAGTTAAGTTTTTCCTAAGGCTGCATTCCCGAACCTGGTGTCCTGAAGGGTGATAGTCAGGTTACCCCATTTAGTTAGAATGGCATTCTTCTACTTGAGCTTACATGGCAAAGTTCACCAAGGCCTTATTTTATGGGACATCAAATTAATTCTTGCAAGAGAACCCCTCATTAATTTATCTCAAGTTCACTTTCCTCACTTGCATTAGGACGAGTATGCACAGCAGCCTTCACAAATAGACAATGTAGCAAGTTACCTTCATTGTCCAGATGAGGAAACTGAGGTTCTGGGAAGTTCAGAAAGTCATCTGAGGTCATACGCAAAACAAATGATGGAGGTGGGATTTGAACTGGCTCTAAATACTCCATAGCGGATGTACTTTCCATCTCATTTCAGCGTTTCTCAAGGACACACACTTCAGTTGTTTTTGTAGTCAACAGCAATTTGGTCTGTGTGAAAGCCTCTAAAGACAGATTAAGTGTCCAAAAAATGAATCCCAAACTTTCCTGATTAAATATCTGCTTTCCAATTGCTCTTTGAAATATGAGATAGAAAATGGCAACACTGATGAAGATGAAATGAGCTCTGGCAGAAGCCTGAGCCGAATCTGGGGAGGATGATTAGTGAATGGAAAGTGAGTGAGAGTCGGGAGTTTGTTTGTCTTTCTCCTGTTATCCAAGTATGATTACAAAGGCAGACTCATTCCCACCCGAGAGCGCTCTAATTAAAAGGTCTTTGGATAAGAATCTGAATGCAACAGAGGGACAATGAATTAAAGGATATGTGTTCTTTGTCCCTGTTCCGGTTTCATTAGCCACTGGACCACATCCTTCTCTATTGTACATCAGGGATCGTTAGATACAGCAGCAATGAATTCAGCCACTGGCTGGGACCAGAAGACCCATTAGGTACCAATTCTTTGATTCTTTTTTTCCTTCTCAGTCGGCTAAAGTTACATTTTTCAGAAATAAGCATCTCTTTCTATTTTTAATTAACCTTAACTGGATGCCAGCCTCTTCTGAACAGGTCAGCTCTGCTAACTTTGTGTATAATATAGCTAGATGGAGGAGATCTAGTGTAGCTAGTGCTGCTCAGGTTTTTGCACTAGGTTTCCCTAGCATAAGCGAGGTCTGCTTCCAAGGATCAAGCCCACACTCTGCCGTAAGTTCCCCCATCCAGCTGCCACACGGTCCAGCCTCTGTGTTGTTATGGGCACAAATCAGGCTGAACAGTCCCACATCCGCGGGCATGCTCTTCTGAGTGAAGTGCTTATTCGTCTCAGTTTGTCCTCTTAATGGCAAAGGATGTGGCACTAATTCCACTGGTCAGCAATCGGAAGCGATCAATAGAAAGCAGAGGGGCCAGCTCACAGGAAAGGTGTTATTTCTAAATAGCACGCCAAACTCGAGAATTAAATGGAGTCTTTGAGGGCATGCAATGGACAAGCCAGGTCTAATAACTCTTTATTCTTTCCGGTTTCCCATATTTTATCATTGTCTTGTTTGCTGAATGTAATTTTCTCTTGCTGCTTCCAGAGGGGAATAAGAGAAGGAAGAGAAGGGGAGGGGCAGGAGGTAGAGGGGAGAAGCGTTTGAAAAGCTCCATAAATTACCAGGACCCAGAGGATGACATAATACCAACTAGTAACTTTAAATTGTCTGGCAGTGTCTGCTTTGCTGACTCTGTTATTGGCTGTCCCCACTGAGAAAGATTATTTAAAGCAAATTTGTCATTTCATTACAATTCTCCAGCTAATGTAAATCAAATTTCAACATTTACTCAACATGGAGCCCAAACCCACAGGCGGAGAGCAGGTACCATTCCATGCCTGGGCTAACTCTTCCTCTGTGAGGCTCCTTTCCTGGGACCAAGTTTTCCACTTTGCTGTTCTACTGGCCAGGTGTTAAGAAAGAGGTCCCCGTCACTCAGAGAATCCTTTGTGATCGTGGGCCACGCTCTGGGAGTGCGATGGATGTTGGTGGTAGGAGCTGAGTAGGAAGGACAGGTGAGAGTAGACCAGATGGCTGTTGATCTCCCAGCAAGTGGACCCATGTTCATGAGTGACACAATGGGAAATGCATCCGTGAAGGGGCCCTGGGCCGCGGCTGGGGCATTTGTTTTTTCTTAAGAACATTTGTGTGCATTTCTCTACTTCGCAGGAAAATATATTCCGTTTGTGTTTTCACTGTCAGATTAAAGTGGGGGGACAAACTGTGCTGTCCCAGATTTGAGAGGCGAGGGCAGAGGGATAGCAGGGTTGCACAGTAAATCACATCCAAGAGGTTCTTTGCTTTCAGCTTGAGATATTTCTGTGAGGCGAGACTCGCACATTCTCGGATGCACTTACACACAAGTTGCTGCATCCACAATCAGATGATTTCCAGGGAACAGTGTGAGACCAGCAGCCTCAGAAGTATTTATAGGTGAGACACATGATTGGTGGCATGAAAATTATTTTATAAAATACTACACCTATGATTTTCGATGGCTGACTTAAGATGAGTGATCTGTATAAAAATATAAATTATGTGTTAGGGAAATGGTGATTAAATATGGGCTTTGTGTATCAGTCATTAATCTTTCCATTTAAATGCAAATTCTTCATTTAGACCACTACCTGAAGACACTCACATTTAATCAGAGACAAGTTTGATCTTCTGATTTATTATTTAAGACAAGACTTTTACAATTTATATTTTCTTGTCATGAGGAAGGTGGTTTCTATTTACATTTTTTAAAAGTTCACTCTAAAAAACAAGCCAGCCAAATATACACACATGACTTGCAGCCCAGATACGAAGTTCCTTCGCTGGCTGAGAGACATCCAGCCGTGTGGGGTGCCTCTGACAGGTAGGTGGGGTGCCGGATAAACACTCCCTCGCAGGTCCCTGACTGAGACTTCTGAAAGTCTTGGATTTGTTACTTGGTAGGTACAAGATTTACAGACTAAACTCTTCACTGCACGCATTTGTCTGATCCTCACCACAGTCCAGAGAGATGGGCAACATTTTTCTTCCCAGTTAGAGGCAAAGAGGTGAGACCCATAGAGATCAAAGAGCTCAACTAAGATTACATGGGATTAAATAAAGGAGTAGGGACGCAGCTTGGACCGGCTGATACCTATGCTGGGGACTGTCCTAAGGACCTGCTGCCTTCCTGGGCTACGTCTTACTTACAGGCATTTCTGATTAAATGATTTTCAAGATCAATTTTTAAAAACTATCGTCATCAATCACAGAGGGCTGAGAGCCCATGTTCTAATTGCATTAGGACCTACGGTGAACTGACTTGGTCATTGGCAGCTGGGCGCTTTGGGGACTGGGAGATTAAGGGGAGATGACACGAGAGCCACGAGGGTGTGCGGCTGGTTCGTTACTCTCCCAGTCGCCTGTCCGGAGGAAATGGCACAAGCTTTCAGCCGGATCTCAGATGCCAGCAGAGACACAAAGGCAAGACTCATAACTACTAATAAGCTCCTGTCCTGCGGTGCGTAGGTTCCAGGGCAGGACCATCCAAAGGCAAAAACTGCGAGATGCAATACAGACCAAGGGAGAGAATCTAACTGCGGAGAGCTGTTCCCGCTGCTCACCTGGGGGGGGGGGGGGTTGCTTCTTCCTTTACACTTCTATTTTGAAGGCCGAATTAGAATCATCTGGTTACATGAGTTAATGATACATGAACATGCATAACATGGACAAACTTTGTTTATCCAAGAACTTTAGTGGCAGAGTAGAATAGAAGAAAGAGCCTCAACCTATGATTTGCAAAACTTAGCATAAACCTGCCCAGGGTTGATCTGGGCTCCAGTAGGAGCTGGATGCTTTGAAGCAGGTCACAGGCGGTAGCAGATCAGGTTAAAGCCTTTCATTGTTGCTGTTCGGAGGTGTGGCGTCTAAACCTGAACCGGTGGGGCCTGTTTCTTGTACCTTCTTGGTGCTGAGCGCTTTGTAAAGGCCAGCTGAGGAAAGGAATGATCCAGCCTGGCACAGTGACACAGGTCTGTAGTCCCGGCCACTCTGGGAGGCTGAGAAATTCACGGCCAGCCAGGGCAACTTCAGTGACTTAGGAAGGCCCCGTCTCAAAGCTGAAAAAGGACTGGGGTCGTGGCTCGGTGCAGAGGCCCTGCACTCAATGTCTCCACCTCAGTCCTGCTAAACAAGCAAACACATCCACGCGGAAGATGAGTCACAGGACCGCCTAGGCTCATCGTGAGCTCCGACCGCCACCCTTCTTCCCTCTGATGGTTTTCGAGCCGTTGTGTGGCGTCACTGTCCTCTCTGTAAGGCAGGGACAGGCTGATTGGGGCTGGTATTTCTGATCTCTAGTTTTCAAGGCCGATCATGTTCCCGCTAGATCTTATCTGAGGAAGCTGGCGGTTGCTCTCCTTCCTCACAAGCACCCTTATCCCCCCTCCCCCCCACCTCCCCCACCCCCACTATGGACAAAGTGGTGGGTGCAATGAAGAGAATAGGGAAATTCAACTTTGTTTTCTTTTCAAGCTCTGATGACATATGTGTTAGCTATTTCTACGACTTCACGATAACCTCCTCTTCGTGGGCGCAAGGTGACAAAGGCTGTAGTAGCTCCACAAACAGTCATACACAAAGAGGCCGTGGTACTGTTCCTGGGCAGAGAGAAGGTTTCTGAGCTCTTCAAATGGCCCCAGCTCTGTTTCCTGTTCCATGCGCCCCCTGCTGGCTCTGAGCAGCACTGACCTGGGTGTGGTAGCTGGAAAGGGTCAGCCTCGGAGACCACCAAAAATTATCATGGATGAAGCTCTTCGCAGCATTATAATTAACTGCACTGTTAGGTGTTTTACAATCTTGACACCACCGCAGTTAATTCATTTTCATGGTGCAAATTGCAATGAAGGTATGAAATCAGGTCCAGGCTGGAGATCCAGCTCATGTTCCTGGTAGTTTAGATTCTAATCCCTGTCTTTACTACTTACTACTGGTTAGAATTCACTACTGAGAACTTTCTGCTAAGAAAGTTTTTGTTACCATGGCTGGATCAGTTTATCAGACAGGATTCCTCATCAGAATCCAGAGTCCTATGAGCTACAATATGCCTAACACAGCCTGGCATGTGGCCAGGTCAATCTGGAACCAACCTCAGTTTAGTTTTTCGGACCTCCTGGAGAGGGTACTGAGGACCACCTGTCCCCTGCCCCTGGCCAACAGGGAGGAGGAGGAAGCTGGCCATGTTCCGAAGGTGGCCGACCCTTGGTCTACAGCGGTGTCTGCTCCGAAATGCTAGCCACACTGCCCTGTGGACAGGCCAGATGTCGGCTCCGCCAGCTGTCAGGGCTTTTCCTTAACAAGTGCTCCATTTTGCTCTAGGGCTGAGACAAGTCACTTCACTGCCCCTACATCTCACTTTCCACACTGAAAAATGACCTTGTAGGACTCTTTTAAAATACAGAAGTGTTGGCAAGAAGATGGCTCCTGCACAGTATGTGTCCTGAAGATGCTAGCCCTCAGGAGTCCCCTTGCTGAGATGGCAAATGAGCAGCCTCATGTACCCAGAGATGCTCGGAGGTATCTGCTGCTTTTATTGCAACTATTTTTCTAACGACTCCATTCCCAGGCTCAGGAAAATGTATTTTCTAATTTCGAAGCTCTTTAGCTTTTGCATAGGCAAAAATTAATCAATTAAATCAAAAGGAGAAACACCTGGAGATTTATTATCGTGTCACACTCTTGTGGTTCCTTTAATGATAGGACAGTAACTGCCTCACAAGGACCCCATTCAGGTGGCCTGAGCCCATTCCACCAAAAGTGGATTTCTGCCTGTTACTACCCAGCTAAAGGGCAATTTTACAAAGGTCTGTCTCCAGCACCAGTGCATTGCAGCTCCCTATGCAAACACTTTAAGGTCTCCTAATGGGAAACAACTAGGCCTCCAGTGCAATTAGGTCTGGAGGGTAGCCAGGTGATCTGTTTGTACAGCGTGTCTGTCCCGATCTGCAGAAGGTGTTTATTTTTAGCTCCCCGCACTGTTTCTAGTACCATCCGTCCTTTGGAGGCCGACAGCCTGTTCAAGGGACCTTAAACAAGCTGTTAAAAGCCAGCAACTGCTGAAAGGGAGAGAAGGCGATTAGAGCAGGGTTCACTTTCGGTGTCACCAACAAGAGGGTGGCTGCTCAGAGTGTCAGGCCAGTCGGCCAGCAAACTTTTTAAAAAAGTGTCCCAGTGACATTCGTCCAGAGCTTCACAGCAACAGTGCTTGGGAGAGAGGAGAGGGGCTGGTACAGAAGCCAGTGCTGGACAGGGGACTTCTCAGAAATCGCAGGAAGCTGCACTCCAGAGCAGAGGCTGCAGATACCAAGGACAAAAGCAGGGAAAGAAATCCAGGGCTGGTGACATTCCCACAGGGCCAGCTGGCTGCTGCCTGTTCAGGCTAATTCAGGGTGGCAGGAGGTCTGTGCCTGAGGTCACATCCATGACCGTGATGGTTGGCATCCGAAGCCTGACCCCGCTCAAGCAGTCCTCGGACTCCTGCAGGGAACTGAGTTCCAGGGTTACACGAGTCAGTAATGACAGAGGGTCAGCAAGTTAACTCCCCAGGGGTACAGTTCTCTGTGGCAATGAAGAGGGAGGGGTTGAGGCCGCTGCCCGTCTTCTCTGAGTGCAGCCAGGGGTTCTGAGTGCCCTTGGTGAAATCCAACAGCGGTGGTGCCTTCACACCATGGCAAACATGTCTTTAGGACTCAGAGAGCCGGGTGGAAGCAGCTCAGTGTGATAATCATCGGAGAACACCTGAAGATCTGTAGGAGGAAAGCAGCAAACAGGAAGCCAAGGAGTAAATGGGCCAGAGAGCCTGCAGGGACAGCCATGGTCTCAGACCCACCAGGCCTGTGAGCGCAGGGACCAGACGGCGGCTCTCGGCCCTAGGGTTTTATTTGCAGCTGACAAGAGATTGGTGGCTTTGTAGTGACCAAGGGAAGGCACAGGGGAGGAAGTTGCTTTCTCTCAAAGGTGCAGAATCACATATGGATCTATGACTGGGAGTGGGTAGAACACTCGAGGTGTGAGGAGCGTGGGGCGCCGGCCAGCCGAGGGAGTGTTGTAGAAAGGGTTCTCAGAGATGAGCTGCGGAGCGCTGCAGGCTCAGAAACGGGCCTCTGAATGTGGTGGAGCATTTTCCTTGTGGCCTCCGGCCTCCTCCTTTCCACGCCCATGTTCTCCATGGCAAGGTGAGAAGTTCTGGGAGACGCCTGGGTTACTGATGGCCTGACTGAGGCCTGTCAGGGAGGGACATGTGACCTCTGAACGTGTGACCATCAAGTCCCGTGGAGCTGGGAGGCTTGGACTCCAGAGTGAAGGTGATCCCGAGCCCAACTCCACCTTGAATGAATGCGGGTGGTCTCGGGGGAGCTCCTCGGCCTCTAAGTGAAGGGGAAAGTGATGTCAGCTCTGTGAAACCGAGGGAGAATGTGTATCAAGTCTCAGTGTAACACGGAGCAGAGTTGCCATTCACTTAACTGAATCCATCAATCTATGTTAATAATGACAAACAAATAAGAAGTTAGGAGCGCAGCGGCTGTGCTGAGGGTCAGAACGTGCTGATGAGCTGTGCCAGGGCACAACCTGCAGGTGCAGATCGTGTCTTCTAGCACCTGAGTTTGCCACAACTCTTTAAGTGTGCGTGCTGGACAGCGCTTCAGAGTTAAGTGCTACAAGTTAATGGAATTATCTCCCAAATATTTATAAGTCAATAAATTACATAAAAGGCATGCAGCACTGAAGAGGTCCTGGGCCAAGGTAAAGAGCCACGTGTGGGTCTATGCTTTGCAGCCAAACTGGGAGTGTAGATCGGAAAATATAAATCATGAGGCCAAGAGAGACAGGAAGCTGCTTCTAGTGTGAGGGATGGGACGGAGGACTCAGAACCACAGCCTGGGCTGCAAGAAGAGAGAAGGAGACAGAGGCCATATCAGGCCCAAGACCAGCGGCCACCGCAGAGGCAGAGTCATCTCCGAAGAGGCTCCTCACGCTCCCTGGGCTCCAGGACATGGCGCCTGTGTGGTGGGAGCCGCCAGCAGTACTCAACCAAAGGGACGACCGGGTAGTCTGCACCATTCGTCTGCTCAAATTGGAAGCAGGAGACTTCAGAACACACAGCTTGTTCAACATAAATAACCCACATCATCGTAAATATGTTATATGCCTGCATATGGGGAAGGTGCCACATTTTATACCATCAGTAAAAATCTAAATACTTTATTGTTGCCAGTTTTTCCAGTGTTTTCAGCTAAAATGAATCATTTATTGAGATTAACATCATTGAGATTGACAGTGGTCATTTCTGTCAGCAATTAGCCTGATCATTTCTCTCTGGGAAGAACTTGCTACCATGCAAGTGAGATACGGGGCAGACCATTGATTTAAGTGATTCTCAAAGACCCACAGCCCTGTGTAAATGTTAAAGGGAGAGTTTACATTTTAAGATGCAAAACTTGAGGAAGGTACTTAGGAAATAGCTTTCTGAGCCTTCTTAAAATAAATAAAAAATGAGATTTTCATGAGAGCCTTGAAGTAATATGAAGTAATATTTTTGGATAAAGCAAGTGTGAATGGATACACGGAATATGGAACACTGTGCAGTAGAGTGCTAGCCGTGACAGACACACACAGCGTGGACACGTGGAATGAGGGGACCAGCTCAAATCACCCTGAGTGAAAGAAGCCAGACACAAAGAACCTGTAGGGCATGTGAACCCTTCTACGTCAAATGTTCCAAGCTGACAAATCCACAGAAACGAACAGTAATCCCAAGGGAAAAACAATCGCTAACGGTGTGGACGTTTCTCTCTGGAGAGACAGAAACGTTTTTAAACCAGATTATGGTTACAGTGATACAACTCTCTGCATGTAACCAAAGAGGACTGAATTGTGCACTTCACTGAATTTTATGGTATATACATTACATTACAATGAAGCTGGCAAATGGAAAAAGGAGCGTGACTTGTGCTACTGCAAGAGCTCTTTAAGGTAGGAGCAGGTGTTCTGAAGTCTCTAAGAAAGATGATAAAATGGGGGCCCAGGATCTGACAGGCTAAATTTCAGATTCTTCTCCTCAATGGTATTGCAAACTCCTTTTACCCTATGACAAAAATGAGACTGCAGGGCCCCCAAGGCCAGCTGGCTGGCCTCCAGACGTGTCTGTTCGTGTCCTGCAATACCTGTCCGGATGCAGTAGAGTGAGCACATTGCACCTGGATCAAACCGGTCCTGCAGAGTGTGCGAGGGGGTCTTCAGAACAGTGGAGAGAGAGGAACACGATGGTGGCTGGAAGGGTCCCCAGACAAGAGCGTCTCAGCAAGACTGGTGTCCGGACCAAGCGCAAAGCAGACACAGCTGTGTTACCAGCGGTGGTGAGTCTGGTGGCAGCAGAGAAAAGAGATGGTGAGAGTCACTGTGCAGCACAATGAGCCGCACCACACACTGCTTCCTCCTGTCAGTGTGACATCCTGCCCGAAGCCGAAATCAGCTTATTATTCATAAACGTGCTGGAGAACTCCTCTTGGGGACTTTTTCCCCCATCTGTCTAATTAAATGGTAAGTCCCAAAAGGCAGAGACCAGCATGAGCTCCAGCATGTGCCTCAGCGTAGTTTTTGGTGCTGGATAAATATTAAACAATAGTCTAGTAATAAAAGATTAGCATTTCCACCAGGCTTTTGTAGCTGAAGTGAAAGAAAGCCTTTGAATGGAGTAACAGGAGTTGCTCTTGGTTTTCATATTTCTCAGCAGGAGCCTCAGTCCCCAGTGTCAGTTACATTTTTCACACCTAGTAAACCAAGCTGACAGTGGACTGGAAATAAAATAGTTTCCTGTTGGAGGATAGCCATGTAATAGCTCAGGTAAGGGTTTCTTACAACTAGGAGGCAACTGAACAGCCATCATGTCAGCTCCTCCGAAAGGAGCCACCACGGCTTCTCTCACGGCCAGAGCAGGAATGTCCAACAGAACCTTCTGTGACGGTCAGCATGATCTGTGATGCCAAAGGTACTGTCGCCAGCAGCTCCCACATTGGAGAGTACAGCACCAGAGCATCTTCAGTGGGGACGACTGGACAGTTTTTGATGACACACATCAAAATTATGCATAGACAACAGTGAACATTTGCGTTACAAATTGTCATGAAGATTATCTCTCATCCATCCATTCAACAAACATGTACTGTGGGCTCCTGAGTATCTGGGTCCACACTGAACTCTGGAGACACCTTAGCAAAGAGACCGGACGAGATCCCGGCTCTCAAAGTGCAGAAAGGAATGAGGATGAAATGTGGGGGTCATTACTCCAAATAATAACCGGTGTTTTTAAAGAAGCACACAAGACTTTGTGACAGAGATTGAGCTGCCTCAGAGAGAAGAGTGAGGGGAGGCCCTGTAAGAAGTGGGATGTAGGTAGGGGCAGGGGAAGAGAAGTGTGTGCGCAAGACTTAGGCTGAGGAAACGTCCTGCAAAGAAACTTCTGAGCAGGGAGAGAACTGGTTGTGTTTGACGAATTCGGTGAAGGCCAGTGAGGCTGGAACCCAGGAAATGAAAAGGAGCAAAGACCAGCTTGGAATGATGAGACAGGATAGGAGTCACACCACGTAAGGCAGAGTGATTGCTGGAGAACTCAGGAAATCTGGGGAGGACTTCACATCTGAGAACGTTAACCGTATATAACGTGAAAGTGTACTCTGCACATTCAGGGTGACCTGGAGAGGCAGAGGGTGCTGATAAAGTCAGAGGATGAAGTCGGGGGCAGAGGGTGGTGGTGATGAAGTCCAGGATGGGCACACAGACTGGAAGGGGAAGTGGCTGTCAGAGGTATCAGCACCTTGAAGGGTTCTGATAACTGACTGATGGCTCGGACTCCTCGACAGGAAGAAGAAAATGAAAAGAACAATGATCGGCCCTAGCATTCTGGGAGAAAAAAAAGACAGTGGCCACTGGTTTCATTGGAAAGTTGGGAATGAACGCCCCCCACTCCACCTGCGTGGGCTTTGCAAGCTCACGAGCTTCTGATCGTAGAAGGTGATGACAACAGAGATTAAAGAGAACCGTATCATGTAGCACTTAGGCATGTCTATTTTCAGACCTGTTTCTTGAAAATTGCCTTTTATATAAAGGTTGCATTTAACACTAAAATCCATCAAGTTTTAGAACTAGAAGGAAACTTATCTTTTCCCCATTAGTTCCCAACCTTTTAAAATGTAGGAACGCTCTCTAACAATAAAGTATGAATCTCTGTGTCACGGTAATAATACCATCTGTCTGCTTCCTTTACATGAGACATGGGCTGGAAGAAAGATGCCAGATCCACAGCTTTTGTAGAATTAAAATTTTATGTTAGCCCCCCCAGCAACGTGGAAAATAACTGAGAAAGGAGTTCCCTGCAGGGCAGGGAATCTGGAGGCTGGTAGATGCAAAACGAAGAAAAGAACAGGGGTTTTGCACTGTCAGTGGCCCAGGGATTATATTACCCTGTGTCAACAGGTGCCCCCAAACTACGGAAGTGTTGGCACTTAAGGAAGAGTCTCCTTACAAGTCCTACCTAAGGGTGAAGGCAGAGTTTGTGCCACAGTCGATGTCGTGTTTCACCTCCTTCCCCCCGGAAGGTCCTCTGCTCTTCTTGTACCTCTGGATCTCTTCTGCTGGTCAGACAGGGCTGGAACAACCCTTTCCTATGGCATCTTACTTGATCTTTACAAAATCTCTTGCGACAGCTCTTTTTTTTAATGCTATTTTCAGATGAGGATGCTGAGACTTGAAGTGATAAAAATCACTATGATTTTAGGTATCTGTTGATGTAGATGTGTATATGGCAAAGATGTTCTACATTTCACAATTATGTTCCATAAGTTTGTATTTCACTTATCACAGTAGCATTTGTCTACTTTGGAAAATAAGTTACTCCATAATTTATTTAATTTTTAAACTTCATTTCAACTGCTATGGGTTCAAGGCCCCCTTGGAATTATTATGGGTCTTTGGGTCATGATTAACATCCCTGATCAATCCATACTCCATATTCTAGACTAGGAAACCTAAGTTTCAAGAGGACAAGTGATCTGGCCAAAGGAAATAGTTTGCTGATGGCCGGGTAGAAGCAGACACCTGCTCATTTTATCTTTCCATGCAAGATCTTTCCCACGACAGCATGGTTTTCTTTAATGTGAAGACGATAGACAAGGACAGTGCTTAAGTCAGAACTGGCAGGAGAGCTGTAGACCTTACTGGACAGAGTTGCCTGGAGAGGTCTGCAGAGGAGGATCTGTGCTCACTGGAAAACAGTACAGGGGTTGGTTAGTATTGTCTGCCATGAGGGCGGTACTGAGAGTTTAGTCACTGCGCCAGGGTTTGAGATACAAACTGTTTGAGCTCAGTGGCCTTTAGGCGATCTTAACCTGGTTGCTCTCACAGTGTAGGACTGAGCTGTGCTTTACTTCTGTCTTTCTCTGCCATGTGAAAATCAACAGAAATACACTAGCACTTTGGGTACTAAAGGAAAATTTCCACCTCTTTTCTCAGCATCCTATGATTTTTCTGCTACAGAGACTGGCACTTAGAAAGCATTCTGTATTAAAGCTCTCCTTGACAAGACGGAGGTCAGGGTGAACTGAGAAAAACTGAATCATGGCAACTGGGAGAGCCCTTGACATTCATTCAGAAATTTAAATTACAAAACTAAAGAATAGCATTTTAATTTTCCTCTGCTTCCTTTTGCTTCGAAGACAGCAGTTTGTTGTTCTTCTGTCTGAGTGTGAGCTGGGTTTGATCGTGGCAGGAGGAAAGCAGAAGGTCCAGTGGAAAGCCGGAATCCACGGGCCAGCTTCTGGCCAGAAATGGAGGGACAAACTCTAAATTACTCTCCCTAGAGTTTAAACTATCATCTTCACCTAAGAATATGGGTACCACACACACAAAGAGGTTTAAAAATTGATTGTGCTACTCCCAAAAAGAGCAAGTTGGAAGCTGGCCTTGAATATACAAGGTTTTTCTTTTCCTTTCATTTCACTCCCCTTGTAAGAGGCAGAAATCTGTTTCCGTCAGCACAAGAGCGACCATCGCAGAATGATGTGCAAGTTAAATGCTTTTTTTTTTTCCCAGTGACCTGGTGTAATGATTAAAGTGCTGAATTGCTGTTTTAAAAGCTTTCCGCTGGAAGAAGAGTGAAATCCCCCCTGCTCCACTGGCTCCCATTCCTTTCTCTCCAAATTCTGGGAGAAAATAATATGGAATATATATATTTTTCTTGGTAAACAATTTGATCTCTTTTATCTGAAAGTTTTGCCAATGTTTTCATCAGTTCCCTCAGAGATGGCTGTGATTCTACTTTTTTCTTTGAACAAAAATAAATAAATTGGGTTTCTTTGCAGTGAAAAATAGAAGGCTTGCTAGAAGCACTGACTTCAAAATAGCGCTTATTGTACCTTTGGAGAGAGCACATTGAAAAAATGGTGCCTCGTGCTGCCTGGACCGCGAAGCCCACTTTGGCTTCCATTAAGCTATTGGAATCTTCTGGAAAAAAAAAAAAAAAACCCTGTAAGATGTGCTCAGCTTCAGTCAATGTTGGTATTTTCCTTTGACTGTTTCTTATTCATTTGCTCATGCCTCCATTAGCAATTTATTTTTAATTCCACATTTTATGGAAAAAGCATATTGCTGGAAAACAGGCACATCTTACATGCATATGCCTGACATTTTAAAAAATGAATGTAATGCTCCTCGTGCTCAGAATAAACAGGCTGTCTTTGCCTCTCGCCACCAAACAGTATCTATGAACCTCCAAGATGAGACTGCTAATGTGTCTCCCACCTCCGGGATACCGGTCCTGGCTGTGTGACGCCTTTCTTCTGTCGTCTTTGAAAGGGCTTGATGCCCGGCTCCCAGGCCCACTCCAGGCCCAAGAGTCAAGATTCGATGACCATCAGCAGGGTCACCCTGTGCCAGGAACCTGCAGGGTCTCAACGTTAGCCCAAGAGAGCTCTCAAAGTTGGGTGTCTCCAGAGTTCCACATTGCCCACTGTAGTAGGATTAATCTGTATCCCTCAGCATCGTGCATGGGGAATAAGAGCTCAGCTGCCACCCAGGTCTGACTCCAGTCCCTGTTCCATTATTCTCTGAGACCCTGGGCAAAATGTTTCCCTTTTCTTAGTCTTCATTTACTTATAAATCTTTGAAGTACATATTTAAATGTGAGTGTCTTCACACACCCACATCTATCTTGACTGTAAAGATGAAGTTGGAAAGGCTCCCCAGTGGGGAGTTAATGTTATGAATGTTTACAAACACCTTTGCATTCTACAAAGCTATTGTTCAGAATAGCACTGGAAAAGTAATTCGGTGTTGAAATTAATAGTGTCTCACTTCGCCAGGTGCAGTGATGTGCATCCCTAACACAAGCTACCTAGGAAGCAGAAGCAGGAAGAGTTGTAAATTTAAGGCCAGTCTTAGAAACTTAGCAAGTTTCATCCCCAGTACTACCAGGTAGTAGATAGGTAAGTAGACAGACAGACAGGGACAGATCACATTTTGAATGTAACTTCAGTCCTATAGAAGATTCATCTAGCCTGTATATCTTAGCATATTCCAAAACATTGGTTGTGGCTGATCCTTCTTCCTCCAGCGTCTTTACCTACTGGATTATTATGAGTCATGAAGATGCTCACTGCTATGAAATTCTCACTCTGGATTCAAAATTAGGCTGTCACTCCATTGCAGAAAGATTTTCTTCTAATAGTTAAGAAACTCACCAAACATTTTATTTATCCAAATTGAATCAACTTGAAGTTCACTCGCAACCAGAGTGTTTATCCCCCTTCGGGTCTAGAGTATCCTTAGCTTACCCTTCTGAAGTTGCTTTCTCCCAGATTCCTCTTCTGGAGCGTCTGTGCAGGTGACCCGGACTGATCTACCTGTCCCCATCATCTCATAACTGCTTTCACATTGTCTTTCATCAGTACTGTGTTCTCAGGGGCTTCTTGAAATTCTTCTAGCTGGTCCTTTTTTTTTTTTCAAATGCGTGTGATTTTATTGTTCAATGTTTTGATTAAGGTCTTACATTTAGTAATTTTTTAAAATATTCTATTGCCAGTAGTTCATTTGTTTTGTGAGACAGTTAAACATTTGATTCTCTTCTCTTTTCTGTATTCACTTTTCTGCTCATCTCTCCGCTTGGGTCCCTGTACCACACATTACACTTTGGACCTCATCGCCATGGCTGTGGGTTTTGATGTTATTGTGCATAGTTATTTTTCCATTGGTTTCTCTAGATAGATTACGGTTTTATATGATGAAACTCTGGAGCAGCAGGTGTATTTTTGAGTCTTCCTGTCACACAAAGAGTCTTTGGAGACTCCAGGCTTCTTGTGGAGGGCTTGCTCCAGTCCCAGCTTGTCATGGTCCAAGTCATTGCTCTGGCGTCAGGTCTGTTCAGATTCCACAGCCCACTTTATTTCTAAGCAACTGGAGATTATCTCTTACTTGCAGACTACATGTATGCGTGTATCTGGCCTGTAATTTTTAAGTTTCTTTCCTTCTATCTTTTGTGTTTTCAGCAGGATCTCCTGGGTGGGTTCAGTGCCTTGGGTTGCCCCAAGCATCTTCTCTCAGAGTGCACTTGGTATTGTGTGTAGCGCGGAGCTATGGCTCACTGTCACTGAGGAAAATGGCGTGCTCAGACCACTGAGCCCAGAACTAATTAATGCTTTGGTTACTGCTCTGGACCTTTTGGTAAAGCAACAAATTTGTGCTGCCCATTTTATTTAATTAGTTGTTTTCAATTCTAAGTTTTTGATTATTTTGTGGAAAAGCCCTACATATTTGATCATCACAATACAAAAAGCAATTTCTTACAAAGATGGTGTTTCTCCTTCAGGATAAAGCAAAAGGCAATTCTTTCTACAAACCAACTCCAGATCATCTCAGAAATCCAAAAGATTAAATGAAGACAGCTGCTTTTCCCCCAATTTAATCAGTATTCCAAGCCAGTGATGGTGTTTTCTGCAGTAAATAAGATCAAATCACTGCCACTCTAATGTCTTCAGAGCCTCTAAGTAGGACATAAGCTCTGAAATTTCTTGTGAGAACTTTGGCTAAAAATGGGGATTGGTCCTTTTTGACACCGACTGTCCACACAACTACATAGTTTCCAACCAGTGGAAACATCGTTTGGCTTTTAGACATGTTCTCTTTTAATAATAATAATGAAATAGTGCGCAGATTTTCCTACTTGAAAACTTTTCCCATGGCCTGATAGCCACATATCCCTGTGACAGGATGAAGATCAGTGTCCGCACCTAGATGTGGACGGGCTGAGGGAGCCAGAAGGTGAAGGGAGACGCTGATTTGTGCCTCTCTGTCAAGCTGATGGGACACCAGGACCATGACCAGCGTGAAGCAAATGAAATGTTTCCCCTGGCCACAGAATTTAAGGGGATTCTAAGAAGCTCAGTGATTAAGGTAGATGAGATTCTAAACTAATATTAAAAATATGTTAACCAGCTTGATTTAGTCATTCCATATGACATTCGTATGAAAAAATACCAGATTTATCCCATAAATGTAATACAGTTATGGTTCATCAATTAGAAATAATAATTTCAAGTAGATAAAAATTTGAAACAACATTTTGAAAAATCAGTGGGGCAGACTGAAGGCCCTAGCCATCACTTTTTTAATAAATAAAATTTAAAGGAACTATAACCAGCACAAGAGTGAAATGAATGAAAGTAAAAGAAAAGTGTTGGCCTAGACACTGTCCTTATTTAAAATTTTGTATTTTGTTCATGGTTAGAGTTTTGCACTTACTTTGATTTGTTAAGCTACTGCCATAAAATATCACAGGTCTTGATTATCCCTTAAATTTTGTATCTAAGGAGAGTTCCTCACTCATGTCGCCTACTTCTGGCCTAGTTGGAAGAAGTTCCTTAGAAATGGTGGATTCTGAGTTGTTCCATTGGCATGGCTAGTAATACAAGTATCAAATCAATATTTTGGGATGTGTGATCCTCAACCAAGTGTTAAACTCTCTGTTTTCTCATTAGTAAATGAAGACAATAATAATATTGCCTGTTCACCTAACACGGTTCCTGGTGTGCCGGGGTGATCAGTGCGTTCTTCTGTTCCAGTTGCTGTAGTTATGTGTGGTTTAAAAACCAGAGATTTATGCTGTCACAGTTCTAGAGCCCGGAAAGCAGGAAATCAAAGCACCAGTAGATTTGTTGTATGAGGAAGAACTACTCCCTGATTCACATGCAGCATCTCCTTGCTGTGTCCTACATAGCAGCAAGTCAAGGCAGCTCCCAAGTCCTCTTTGATAAGGGCACCTAGTTAGTTTCCCTGTCATTCAGACATGATACCCACAACTCACAGCTTAAAAGAAGAAGTTTACTTTGGTTCAGTTTCTGAGGATTCAGTCCATGGTCAGCTGACTCCAAGGCAGGAGCATTGTGGGAGAAGTATGTGGTGGAACAGAGCTGCTTAGTTTTTGGTGGCCAAGACACAACCCCTGTTACTTCTCAGTACTCTTGGAAATTAATTTGAACGTAGTTTGTCCATGTGTAAAACACTATACAGTGATGCCTCACAGTTCATATCTGCTCAGATCCACAATTCTAACATTCTTATAGTAGCCCGGAATGGGCCACGGTGGGAGCTTTCACTGCAGGAAAGGCCACAGACTGGGGCTTGATTCATTGTAAATGGTTAATAGTGAGTGTTACTGGTGAAATGTGTAGCATTTGTAGCCATTCTGCTATAATATGTTAAGTCCAGTTGTATGGCTACAAAGAGTTCACAGTTTAAGGATATTGTGTCATTTATTATTTGTAAATTAGAAGCTGCGTATCTTTTATGTCAGTAATATTTGTAAAAAACACTTGCAATTGATTCAAGCCATAACATGTTTGGAGAGCTAGTTATGAACATTTACCAGGCACACTCCGACTGTATTTTTGAGATGGAGATTTATTGCATGTGTTTTTCATCATATCAAACTTACATCTATCTTTCTGAAAGATGAATAACTTATTTCTTCATCCATATGGAAAACTGGACTCATCTTCTATGTAGAAAACACTTAATGTTTTATTCCAGGCAAGCAGCAGGTCTTCCTGCATCTTATTTTTGTAGTGACAGCACCAGGAGTAGTTAGCAGTTTTTTACAGCACCGGGTACCAGGCCCTATACTACACAGTGTGCTCTCTTCACAGTTCAATCTTTACTCCCCTCTGTGAGGTAGATCCTAGTGTTAGAACCACTTCTATAGGTGGGAAGACTGGGGTTGTGTGATAGGTAGTGACTTCTCAGCGCTGACATTTCTGGACTGTTTTTGAGCTCTTCATTCTAACCATATCTATTATATGGGGTCCAATAATTTATTTTGAGACAAAGCCTCCTACTTAGAAAAAGATCAGATATTCCAGGCGGTATTTACTGACTTTCTACTATGCCTGCTGTGCCTGGAGGTCACATTCATTCATTTGTTAAGCATGTACTCTGGTAAAAGACAATGCATACTCTCAGCTAATGACCTGACCTGGGTCCAGAATGGACCACTGAATTCCCAGGCATTGTCATTTGTCGAGCAGATCATCAAAGACTTTTGTCAATGAGGTCTTGGAATCTGAGATACATTTGATGAAACTTTTCAGTACTTGATGGTGCTAAAAGTTCCTGTCCCTAAAACAGCCCAAATTCACAAGCTCCCTAGGCATAACTAGCAGAACCGGGAGGTAGTTAAAGAACTCTAGATGGCCGGGGAGTTAGCTCAGTGGTTCCAGTGCCTGTCTTGCAAGCACAAGGACTTGGGTTCGATCCCTGGTAACCACATACAATGCTGGGCGTGGAGACTCACGCCCAGCAGCAACCAGTACCACATACCACAGTGCTGGGCGTGGTGGCTCACACCTGTAATCCCAGCACTCGGGAGGCAGAGGCAGGAGGCTTGCTGTGATGTGAGTTGGAGGCTGAGCTCAGGGCCAGCCTGAACCACAAAGCGAGAGCCTGTCTCAAAAAACCTTAAAAAAAGAAAAAGAACTCTAGGTCTCTTTCTCTCCCCTTTTCCTCCATCTATTCACTTAGCAAGTTCATTTCCTGGCCTCCTGCTTTCAAATCAGGGTTCTAATTTAGGGCAAAGTGAGACGCAATGCTGACGCTCCTCTGTGCTGCAGAGAAGCTCAGATGGAGCCCGAGAGCACAGAGGTGTGGGGGGACGTCCTTCTGTTCCCCGATGCTGGACAACAAAGACAAATATAAACAGAGCCAAATAAAGTTGCAAAACGTTACAAAAATGCCGCTCTAATGGCATTTGTTTTTCTGCGGAGAGGGAGAGGGGGAGGGGCGCTGTGAACAAGAGAACTCACTTACTGAATGTCCAGGTGTCTGGGACCTGGGCTTAGACTCGTACGAATGCAAAACCGATGCTGTCCGCGCATGGCTACGTTTCCAGACATGGAGAGCGAGTTCTGTCTTGCTAGAGTACCTAGTGACATCACCACACGTGGCTGTTTTCCTGCCCAGCAGCTGTTTCTATAGTGCCAGGCCCGGGGCGGTGCACAGATGGGATGGCCTTCACCCTCCCATCCCACCTCCAGGAAGCAGGTGGTCATTTTGCCCTGTAGAAACCTGAGGTGGGGAAAGGGCGGGGCCGCCTGCCCAGGGTCCAGGCCAGGCTAGGCACAAACCTCGTCTCACTCTGGCGCCTGGGTGCTCAGCCTCACGTCCAGGGTGTGGAAGGGCCTGGAGACAGGACAGGGTCCTCCTCCTCCCTCTGCCCCTCCCGCCGTAGTGCAGGCCGGTGGGCAGCAGCGGTGGGGGTGGTGACTCCTTTTCCCCTTCCCCAGTCTCAGTTTCCTTCCTTTCAGCTAGAAATGAGCACATAGGGTCTGGTGACGGTGAGGAAGAACGTGAGTGGGCGCTGAAAGTGCCCTGGCCGGCCGCTGACGGAGGGCAGCTAGTAACTGAGATCTGTGTGACAGTCTGCTGTAAAGCGGCACCTGGCCCTCAATAAACAAATTGGAGGCCTGAGGAAAGAGAGGGCTCCTATGGAAGCGCTACTCATCTGGCATTCATTCATTTATTTATTCCCATGTACATTCAAACAATATTTGTTAAACATCTACTCTGGTAAGAGACATTTTCTTTGGTGCTTTATGTGCTGCCTTAAAAAACGAGCAAAACAATCTGAAATCCCCACTGTGCCGTGGGTAGGGTGTCTGAGGGGTATGTCGGGCCTCAGAAGCTTAGCTTCTCACGCTGCCTTCTACATCTCGGCATCTGGCCCGGGCTCCAGGACTGGAAGCTCCTCTTGCTGGCTTAGGATGCAAGGCTCCTGGCGGCGGAGTCAGCACGAGACCTTGTAGGGGTGTGAACAGAATGTTCAGAGAGAAAGAAGGATTTAATACATGAAAAACATCACCCCACAGATAACTTTGGAGGGCGTTGGGAGCGGAGAGGAGGAAAGGCAGGGCCAGGAAGCAGTGAGAAACGAGCAAGTCTGAAGTATCAGGTGCCAGGCAGCTTGAGGATTGAGTGTCCATTTACCCTTTGGAATATGGTTTTCCCGTTGGCATGGCAACTGCTGCAAAATAGATTCAAGGTGGTGCTTCAAACAGCGCCTCTGAGACCATCCAGGAGTCGTTTAAATTGCTGGTTTGTTATGTGTAAGAATTTGCCTAACCTCCCACCTGCAATTGCAGCTTAGTGATCTCTTGTTTATCATGCTGATAAGTTTCTCGGGTCATTATCTTCCTTACACCATTTTTTTCTTTTTATTTTTCCCATCTAGAAAACACACTAGGAAATGTGTTGATTTTCTCAGGCTCCTTTGCGGTCCCCCAGGCCTTCTGTCTCTTCCTTGGATGGAAATGGTGCCCAGGTGGTGTTTGTAGCTCAGCCCTGGCCCCTGGGTCCCTGGAGCTGTGGGGGAAGGGCACTGTGTGCTCGGCTTGTCTTGCTCCCCTTTCCCCGAGTCTGAGGAATCCCACCCTCATGCAGCACAGCAAGGGCAGCTGCGTGGCTCCTTCTAGGTCGAGGGATGAGAATGTCCACGTTGACACCAGGAATTAAGACCCTTGTACAAACCAGCGCTCACATCTGCTTTTCTCCACGGACTCTCAAGGCAGAATGAAAAAGAATTATGAAAAACCAATAAATGATTTAGGATACCTTTTCCCATTTGGGCTCCGGAAACCAACAAACAGAAATCTTGGTTTCTTAGATCAGTGGCAGATTTACAAAGCAGAAGAAATGGCTTGCTCATTTCCTCTTGCTTCTGCTCCTAAGCATGCAGGCATGCATGCATGTGTGCATGTGTGTGTATGTGTGCGTATGTGTAAAAGTGAAAGACAGAGGAGGAATCAGAAGGAGCGAGGCTGGCATCGGCTTATGCTGAGGAAGGTGACTGGTTCACCTTTCTAGGGAAGATGAATACAGCATAGTAGGTCCTCCAGCTGGAAAGACCCTCTCATCTGTGGTCCTGTGAGATCCAGCTCACACTCTACTTTCTTTCTCACTATGATTTTCAGCTTGAGAGAAAATAATTTCCTGAGCTGGTTGTTCCTGGCTTTTAGGAAAGAGACAGAAAACTTAGGGGCTCGCATGTTGGGACTTGTGAGTTGTGGGTAGCTCTCCAAGGCTCACAGTTTGAGTGACAAGTCTTCATCAAGCAGTGTGAGCAGCTGATCCCACAGTTAGTTCTTTGGCCTTTACTGTTGGAGCACATTTGTGAGAGCTTCACCTGCATTCTCCAGGAAATCCTCTCAGAGACTGAGCTTTGAGGGTAGTAGAGCAGTATTATAAATGTTGTTATTATGTCATTTCTTCTTTTTGAGAAATAACTGGTGTCTGCACAATAAGTAATTTAACCCAATCCTCAAAGTAAATAAGCCCAAAAGCTAAAATTGGAATCCCAGCACATCAACCATAGACTAAGTCTTCTCAATCAGGGAAAATTCTGCCTTCACCCCTTGAACATTTGTCCATTGTTGGAGATAGTATTAATTGTCATGAGTTGTTGGGAGCACGCTGCAGTTGGCATGTAGTGGGTAGAAATGAGGAATTCTCAAAGAATTATCAACCAAAATTTTGTGAGTTCTCAGGCTGAGAAACCCTGCCCTGGATGTATTATTCTTAAGGCCCTGGTGCTCAGCAGGCAGTGTGCTTATGGGACTGAGCAGGGGAGTCAGAGAGACTGTCGTTTAGCTCAGGAAAGGGAAATGAGAATAAGCCGGGTTTAGTCACGTGTGTGCAAGAACACAGATTATCTCAGAAGGACAGGGCACAGGGCATCTGATAGCTTTGCTTGTTTACGTCTTAGGGGGCAGGGGCTAATAATCAGATGTAAAACTTGAGAACAAGTGTTTAAGGTGTGAACAGTGATTCCCCAGTTGGTCTGCTGAACTATCCCAATTCTATGTTTCTGGTGTGAAGAAAGGTTCTCCCAAGAGACCTTTCATTTGGCTTCTGGCTGAGATTGGATAGGAGCTCTCAGCGCTTTGCCTGAACTATTGCTGTACCCAGGTTTGGAATCTTTTCTTCCATATGACAGGTAATGGAAAGAAATCATTTTGGACAAAGCAATTTTCATCCGATTCCCCCCGCCCCCCCCCCCCGTTCTCACCATCCCCTTGAAACTCTTTTTATGAGAACTTTTCTTAGTGTGCTCATTAAAAAATATTGTATGTGATTTTATAGAAAATACCTACAGGAGAATTATAACATCTGAAATTCTTTTTGGCGGATCATTAGTACATTTGAGGGGGAGATTGTTTTTAAAGTATTATAAATGCAATTTAATTTCATTGTTCCAAGAATAAGGCCCCTTTCCTTGAGGACTTAATCTCCCAACCCAGAGGGATCTGGTGTAACATCACCTCCAGGTTTGCTGGGTTCAGCCCAAGTCTCCATTGCCCTTGTAGTTGTATGCAGTCCTCTGGCCAACAGTCTGGGCATTACCAGAACTCACTAAAAATGCATTGTCTTGGGTCCTACCTAGGTCTGTTGAGTCAGAATTCGTATTCAAAAAAGTCCCTAAGTTACTGTTAATATTCATCTATAGTTTTTCTTTTTATTCTGAAAATTGCTCTTTTAGTACTGTGGCCCAGATGGATGTTAGATTTCCTTTCTGAACCTCAGATCACAGTGAGATGCTATGACAGACAAAGCACTCACCCAGCTCCAGAATGCTGAGAGCTCCAGCTCTTGTATCCAGATAATCACGTTTCCTAACATCAGGGATTTGTTCTGAGAAATGTGTTCTTAGTTCATGTCATCTTGGACAATTAACATAGATTACTCTTAAGCCAGCCCAGATAGTACACGTCAGCAATTGATGGAGACCTCTGATGGATGAAGAGACACAGTCAACAGCAGATGTATGAGGCTGCTGCTGGTACCATCCAGCATACTGCTTTGCAGAAAGCATTGTTGTTGAAGTACGGATAGAAAGAGTTAAAGTCCTAGTCGCTGTGGTGGATTAACTAATGGTCAGTTTAGAATGCCCAGCTGAACTGATCAGTGTGGATCTGGGTGTGGAAGATCTACCTGGGAACTGTTGCCAACAACATAAAAGAATGGAGGGGAAGATCGTATGCTATTGATTTTCTCGGAGAAGCCAGCAGGTGGCTGGTTTGCCTCATACAAACTCAGCTCTTCTCGTCATCAGAGAGGCGCAGCTCCTCATCATCTCTGGGGGTGACTGATGTTCTTGTCAGGGGAGCTCTGCACTTCTCCTTGAGCTTCACTTCCTGGCCCCAGTGCAGATCCCTCAGCCTGCTGACACAAATCCACCACCCTGCTGGCGCAGACTTCCTAGCTTCTACTACTGGCCTTGGGGCCTTCGCAGTGCAGATCTCTGTGTATGACATGACCATGGGTCTAAGTCTTCGGCTGGCCTCATGGAGGACATAACCTTGGGCTCTAGGCATTCAGGTGAACTTGTCCAGGACATTGCTGTGGGATCCAGGCCCTCAGCTGGATTCTTCAGGTCTCTAGCAGGTGGACAGATTGCTTGCATTCCCTGTATTTTATTTTTGGGGTGACTATAATAAAATAATACTATAAATTAGGTAGCCTATATTAAAATCTATTCCCTTAGGAAGCCTGATTATACTTTTCTTGCTGTGGAGACAAAATATTCAACACCTAAAGATAAAAGAATAAAGGTTTATTTGTGCTCACAGTTTGTAGAAGTTCTGTGCATAATCAGCTGGCTGCAAGGCAGAGTGGCATGGCAGTCTCATTGCTGAGGAAGAACAGTTCTAGGTAGAAGGCAGAAAAAGAAGAAGCCAGCAGCACTCTTTTTGTCCCTTATACTTTATTCCAGCTGTATGCCTTTTTAGTGGGTAGCCACACCCACAAAGGTCTGTCCATTATTCGTATCTGGAATTATGCCAAACCAATCATGCACTAATTTAGTAATTACACACCCTTGATCCCACTATCACATACTTAATCCCTGCATCACAAAATCTAGATCCAGCCACCTCTAAAAGGTCCCACCTATGACCACAAGAGGTTTTGGGGGGAACATCTAGACATGAGTCATACCAAGTTCTATACTCTGAAATAATTATTAAAGTATAGTATAGAAAATACACAATCATAGTCTTTTATCATCATTATCAAGTATTGGGTTTTATGTGTAATTACGTGCTGTTTTTTCATATGCCTGGCAAAGTAGTAGACCTGTTTTCACTGGCATCACTGCATTGGATGTTACCATAGCTTGAAGTCAGGGTCTTTGCCATGAACTGCATCCCCAGGCTTTTGTATTTTTCATTTTGTGGGAGGGTTCCACTGAGTCACTAAGTTGCCCAGGCTGTGCTTGAACTTAGGATCCTCCTAAGTGGAATTAGGAATCCTTCCTAATTGGAATTTTTGAGTTGCATTATAACTGTGAGACCAAGCTTGTATGTGTTGTCTGTCATTGACTGAAATGCTGCTCTGTAGTACCTGACTGTAGTTCTCAAGCAATCCTACCGGTACAGCTAGACTGAACTGCTGGAGCTAGCTCTTCCTCCACCAGGGACGCTTCATACACTTTCTGTTGACCATCAGGCTCTTTGCATGACTCTCTCCTTCCACAACAGGGAATATTTCTTGTTAACAGCCGCTCATTTTTGGCTGACAGGTTGTCACTTATCTGATCTGACTCTTCCATCACTCAGGAGTCTCTCAGTCCAATTGCCATGTCTTTTCAGGGATATGAGTTAATCTATTTCTCAGTCCTCAAATACCTTCTGTGGAACTGACATCTCTACATGATCTTAAAAAGTGATCCCAGTTTTTTAGGTGGAACCCCAGTCTAAAATACTACATTCCAGGGTTTAAGTTGTATCATATACTGGTATAAATTCTCAACATTAAATGTGTTGATGATGTGTTTATATAATGTACCAATAAAGCTTTGAATTAAGAAAAGAAGTGTTGAGCTATAGTGAAGACAGGGGTCACAACAGCACGTCCATGGGCCACAAGTGGGGGGATGGGAGGCCTCACATCAGGCCCAAAAGGCTATGCTGACCTTGGCTGAGTTGGGTCTGGACATGTAGCAGAGCCTGTACAGATGGCTCTTCTGCAAGCTTTTCTGTGCATGGGTCTATGTCATGAGAAGTGTGAATCTGCTTAATATATCTTCCTATTATATAAATGTTGGTGTAGCTGAATTTCCTTTCATTTTTTCAAAACACTGTGTGGACAGAAGAAAATGCATCTGCAACAATGCCCAGCCGCGGCCCTCTAGAGGATGCCAGCCAGTCTGAGGGACTCAGGTGAGCCTCCTTTGAGGCCTAGTATTTCGTGTTCCTCAATGTTTAGTTTCAGGACCTTCCACAGCAGAAATGTACAAGATCACCTCATGTCACGCCTGGTCTCTGCGTAGCGTAGCTGTATTAGTTGATCTCCTGTTGCCGATATCATACACACACAGTGTCAGAGCCTGGGTGTGTTATAAAAAGAAACACAGGTAATGATTGTAGGGGTTGATGGTCAAAGGGCTGCAGGGAGTGATGATTTTCTTTGTGGCAGAACCTCAGCCACAAAGGTGTCACTAAGCGAGAGCGGGAGCGTGTGTTGAGTCCTGCATTTTCTCCCTGGTTTAAGAAGCCGCCCATATTCCATTATAAAGACCCCTCCGTAACCCTGATGCCCTCCCTCCCATGGGCCCTACCTTCAAGTAGTGTCAGTGCGTTATGTGTTCAGTCTCTAATATCTCATCACAATGGAGATTAGATTTAAACATGAGTTTTTGGAGGACACAGTTCATAGTAAAACTATATTAACAACAGAGTCTCAAACTTTGTCTGTGCCCTAGAAATCTGCCTTTCAGCATTGAATCAGGTGATCTGTGTGATACAAAGAGATGATAAATAAGACCCCATCAAGGCCCTAGAATCTCCTGGAGAAAATTACATATGAAACAGTTAATTTCAAAGCCAGCATTTGGGGGTTGTATGAGGAATAAGGCCCTAGGACTAGGGGGTCATCAGAGCAGTACCCTTAAGCCATAGGCAATGGCCAGGACCCTGGAATTCAGATGCTAATTCTACACTGTGGTGGCCAGCACTAGGAGACCATTCTTATATGAACTGAAGCTCTAAGTATAGCTGGAGATTGAAACTCTAGTACCTCAGAGGCCAGCCAGTGCATGCAGGGAAGTAAACCAGCGTGAGAGGCTAGTGTGGGCTGAGGAAACTAGAATGCTCATGGTCCTGCTAGCAGAGTCAATTAATTCTCTAGAAAAGTAACTGGCATGTTAAACAAAACACTAAGGATTGCTAACTTGTCACTATAGGTTTAGGATTCCTTATCTGAAATGCTTAGGACCATAGTATTTTAGTTTTATGAGTCTTTAGAATTTTAGAATATTAGCACAAATATAACCAGTTGAACAACCCTATTCAAAAAAAAAGCTAAAAGCTGAAATGCTCCAAAATTCTTGGATTTTCCTCCAGACATCAATAAGATCTCTAGTAGACATGGATGGAGTGTCTTGCGATCTAGTTCAGTTGTAATTATCTACTGAAGATAGAGTTAGATCTCAGAGGTTGGAGTTTCAGTCTCCTAAGACTGTCCACCAATTCAGAAACCAACACCAAGGAGTAGACTCTTGTTCACCGGCTATAAAATAACAGTTCCCCTCACCGCCTTGTCTCTACCCTGTTGGGAAGGGTTTTAATAACTCTATCTTGTGAACTGGGCACAGAGACAGTATATATTTTTAGCATCTTAAAGGCTGCACAGCTTTAGGTTAAAGCCTTTCTTTTCTGGGGTCTGAGGCCCGCGTGTTGGTCGGAATGGGCAGTGAGGACCCCCACACCAACCCCTGCTGACTCTGCATGAATGTTTTCAAGGAAGCAGTTCAAGACAGACTTGTGTGACCAGCTTGGCCATTTGACCTTGTCTTTGTGACTATCACAATCTATAGTGCAAGAGACTACAAAAAAGACTCAGTCCCCACTCTCAGCAAGTTTATGTTCCAGGGAAGGAAACTGCAAAGGCACAAGTTACTCATAAGCCTGGTGCCGGGTGAGGCAAGGCCCTGACCGAGGGTAGGACGTGGGAGGTGAGCGTGCCTGCGGAGATGTGAGACCAGGATCAACGCAGAGAAGAGGTATCCAAGGAAGAGGAGGAGGCAGGTGCTAAGTCACAAGAGGCGATCCGAGCTCAGCCCAAGCTGTTCTGACCTCCATCCAGATACGAGGGCCGGTGCTACCCATTCAATCCAGAAATACTTGGTGCATCTGTGGCAGACAAGATGCTGAGAGTCAATTAAGACAACCACTAGCATAGTGAAGCAAAGAAGAAAGTAGTTATTGCAGAGTAATCCGTGCTGGACCTGGGCTGGCAGGAGCTGGTGGGGAAAAGGTCCCGGCAGGGTCCACAGAGGAGGCAGGAGGCCCTGGACACGTGTGTGAGCGTCAGAGCCTTGGTGTTCCAAAAAGTGGCTAACTGCCTAGGGGGATAAAGCACAGAGATAGCTCAGACTCAAGAATTTTCATACTTAAACTTCTCTCTGGTGCTTGCTGGCCTCATAAAATTTCCTACCTCCTCTTCTTCAGTTTGCTCATCTGTGGAGTGGAGATGAAATAGTGCCCTTATTCACAGGATTGGCCTGGGAAATCCAGAGGTCAGTGCATGTGAATACTGAGGTAGGGTCTCAGTGGCGGTGTATGTGGCTGGAAAAATGACTGGTTTCTGAATGTTTAAGTTTCCTAGTTACACAAAATTTTAGATAGTCCCCTATCGCTTATTTTGTAATTTCTTCTTTGCTTATTGAAATCCTCAAGTATATCATCCTATTCATATTGCAAAGCCTCAAATGTAGGATGGACATAAATGTGTTTAGCTTTGTGATAAATAAAAAACAAAGTTTGCTGCTGCTGGCCAATGCCAAATCAAGTTATGAACACGACGAAGGAAGGCACGTGCTCGGAAGTTGTGGCGTAAAGCATTGCTAGGGCTCAGGCTCCCCCCAGGTTGGGCTTTGGAAACAGATGAGAATTACCCAGAAGCATAGAGAGGAACGAACCGCAGACAGGCAGAAACGCACAGCCGGCCCTTGAGGAATGAGAACATTTCGCCCGCGAGCTCACTGTGCACACCGCTGCTCTAGAGACATGTCCCAGTTGAATCAGCTTCTGCTCTTGGCTGTTTGAATCTATCCTGGCAGCTCAGAGGTGTAATTTCTCCGAATGCCACATTCCTGCTGAGCCTGTGGGTGAGTTGTGCAATTTCAGGTGAGCGCTTCTTTACAGGCTGGCGGGCCAGCAGCGTCCCCCCTCTTGCTTTCCCGTCAAGGCCACCCACCTAGAAGAGTGGTGGCCTGACAGGATGCCAGAGCTGGGTGAGTAGAGGTGGGTTTCTGGCATAGAGGGAAAAGAGGGCACAAAGAGAGGTTTGTGGTCAGTATCCATGCCCGTGTGAGGCCAAACCACTGCTTTGAGAGTTGAGATCACTTTTAATTTCCCGAGACGAAATTCATTCGTCCACTCACTGGTTGTAACAGATACTTGGCATTTCTCCTATGTGCTAAATAGCTAGGCAGGGGATAAAGGTGAGAGGCTGGCAGGAAGGCACGTCTGGTTTGTGAGTGGTGTCTGTGATGGGGCAGGGATGCTATAGGCCGGGTGGTCAGGGACGTTGTCTTGGTGGCTCTTGGGACTTGATAAGCATGACAGCAAGGAGGGGCTACTTGTGTAGGGGCTACTTGTACATCAAACGCCATATGATGCCAGCTGTGTGAGGAACCTAGGGCGGCCAGACTCGTAGGACAGGTGGATGCCCAGGCCTCTGAACCTGGCTGCCAGTCTTGCCTGTGCGCTGACGGGGTAGTAAGCGCCTCACCTGAAGGCCCCACGGGAGCCGCTGCGCCTGTGAGGTAGGCACAAGCTCTGTCCCTTTGGATGGAGGGGGAGAATGAGTTTGAGACCAGCAGCCCCGAAGCCACAGGTTCTGGCCTGGCCAAGTCTGTCTGGCCTCTCTGAGCCCTCCTGCTCCCTGTGCGGGGCCCTGCTGGGTTCAAGCCATGAGGACAAACCATGTAACTGTCCCGGACTGAGCTGTGAGTCAGCCAGGGTGACCGTTTCATTTCTTTACCCTCAGAACATCTCCGCCCTCAGTCCCCACAGATAGCCACCGCCACCGCCTGTACCCGGCACCTACTCTGTGTGGTCCCGTCAGGGCCGCATGCCCTCCAGGTTCTCGCATGTCCTAGCTCTTCAGAGCAGCTAGTTTGAGTCCAGGCATTAGACGTGCTTTGGGAGCCGTTCCCCCTCCTGGTGTTTACCTCAGCCCCAGACCGTGGCCTCCACCGCTCTGGACAGGCGCGCCCTGAGGATGTAAGCCCGTCTACCTGGCCCTATGCTAGGTTTCAACAAGGACTTGAGAAACAAATAAACACATATGCCTAGAAACTGTTGGCTTAATTCCTCAACTCGGACATTTAAAAGTATTTCCAGTGCTGTACCTATTTTGTGCTTGGCATTGTTCTCGGTCTGAGGAGAGGAATTATTAAAGGTAGAAGTCTTTGTTCTCATGGTGATCCTGTTCCTACGGACAGAAACACACACACATGGCAATAAATGAGAACAGTAACAGGTCGGGTGAAGGGAGTTATGCTCAGTGATACACCTGCCTGGTGTAGGAAAGCCGTGTGAGTAGTGAGTCCTTACCCAGTTTCACTCGCCAGGATTTCAAATGACTTGTGCCTTACTGTAGTGCAATGTTCCATTTTGTCATCAGTTTCTGTTAGACTCTCACTGTACACTGTGGATCATCTGCATAGGGCTTGTTGGTAGCTATGGTTGTAGAAATCTATCAGACTAGAGAGATAGATAGATAGATAGATAGATCCTAATCCTGGGAAGCTCGACATTATCTAATACGGCAAAAAGATGTGATTGAGAGAGAGGAAGTGTGTATTCTGGAGACAAGCCCACCGCGGTCTGCTGGGGATGCTGGTGGGAAAAGTTAGACAGGAGTTCTGTCCATTTTACAGTCCCACGTGGTCCAAAGGAAAGGAATTACGGTGATTTGAGGGCCTTTTGTAGGCCTCAGCGAACTGAGGAGCAGCCAGAGCAGCGCAGCAAACCCTGCTCCATAAGCTAAACCCACCATGCACGACTTGCGCCAGGCCGTGGTTCAGGGCCTTGTGCCAAACCGTCTCTGACATAGACAGGAAAAGCAGGCATTGATTTAGACGCCGCCAGGCCTCACGGCTGTGGAGTGTAATGTGTAGTTTCAGCTCTCAACTTTGCCTCTCCTGAGGATGTGGATAAATCCAACAGCGGCCCTTCGTCGCATCTCCTCGCCACTGAGTGGCTTTAGTGTGATGCTGGCTCATTGTAGCCATCAGACTAAGACCCAGTGGTAAGTGAGGTCTGTGTCCTGAGCAGTCAGAGTGACCCCTGCAACTTCGGCCTTCCTGACACGGGTAGGGACCAGTGCCCCTAAGGCCGGACCCTCCTTCTAGGGTCTTACCCGTGATAGTTTCTCACACATGATGAAACAGACTCGGAGCCTGATTTAATTACTGCGACACACGGGAGTAACAAAGCCTGCAGTCCTGGGAGCTCTGTGCTCCCTGCTTTGGGGGAATGTCATGCTGACGCCACTGCCAGCCTGGCGCCAACTCTGCTGTAGGCTCCTTGGTACACTACCCTGATCTAGTGGGTAGGAAAGTTTGGTTGAAGTAGTTAGAAGAAGATAAAGTCGATTCTTTTGCACACACAAACGTGCTGGGCTGAGGAAAACAATCTAGGAATTGGGGGAGGAGCCTGCAAGGGGAGGTGCCACCACTGTGGGCGGAGCTATTAGAGGCAGAGACAAGAGTACCTTATGGGTAGGGACCTGGAGAAAAGGAGACTCCGAAGCTACTCTAGGACATCGCCCGCAGGCTGTATGGTTTCACTCTTCAGCCAGCTCCTGAAGGAGCATTTGTAAAATGTATGCACCATTGTCACAACTTTCTGGAGTGTCTGTGTGTGTGTGTGTATGTGTGTGTGTGTGCGCGCGCGCACACGAATGTGAAATCTGTTTGGAGGCCGGATTTCCCTGGTGACAAAGTACATTCAGATTCATTTTATTTGACCTCCATAGGACACATCTGTGATTAGATCCTCATCAGGTTTTACTTTTAAATTGCTTCCCATCAAAAGTTTAAAAAATAAAAATCTGTGGACGATCACCGCAGTAATAGGGGCAGAATGGGGAGTACGGGCTGCTGCTTTCTTCCCTCTTCTGCCCACCCGCCCTCCTCCGCCCTCCTCCCCCTCCCTTCTCTTTCCTGCTCTCTTGCAGTTACTGACATCAGATGCCAGAGCATTTCCTACCCTGCCTGCCTCCAAAATTCAGTTGAGGTTTTAGTCTCAGAGTCCGAAGCGTTGCTGCGGGACCAGGAGGAGGCGCGAGGGTGGAGTCCCTCACCCTGGACTGCGGCGCTCAGGGGAGAGGGCCGGACTGCAGCTCAGTGGCCGGCGGCCTGGCTGCAGGAGGCGCCTGGCTGGGTCGGGCGCAGCTCGGGCCTCGGCTCCCGCAGGCGGACAGGATGCAGGCCGCGTGGGGATTGGAAAACATGCCTGGCCTGCGGCTAACCCACTCGGAACGGACCAATCTCGTCCGGAAAACACGCCTGGCCTAGCAGGGTGTAATAACAGTGCGACAGAGGCGTGTGGCAGGTGTCTGGGCTGCAGCTTCACGTGGCCCCGCACGCGGGTCTGGAGAAGGGCCGGCTGCAGCCCCGAGGGACGGCCGCCCCTCCTTCTTTGTGTGCAGTTTGGCTAAAAAGAATCTCACAGCTTTCCAAGGGGATCTTTGTTGTTTCTGTTACACAAACATCTGAAAAATCAGCATTTGCTGCTCTGCACTGAGCCAAAATTGACTGCTGTCTCTGTATAATAAAGCCCGTGTTTTGTTCCTCTCTTCTAATTGGAAGACAGAAAGTCCCCGCAGACTGAGGGAACGTGAGTATTGATCCAGCTCCATCCGAGAAACTGGGCCGCACCGCAGGGAACGAAGGGAGAGAGAGCTGATTTTAAACTCCTCGAAAATGCTCCTTAGCTGTGTGGAGGAGCGGGAACTCGCGGCACTGAGACTCTGGCGCGGGAGCGGACGGCCGAGGCCTTGCTCTGCACTGACCCGGAATCCAGGGGAAACAAGACTACTAGTGTCCCCACTTTCCAGTCTGCGCTTGCCGATCTGGAAATAAACTCATTCTCCAAACGCAGAAATGATAAAACTCTTACGGATGCAGAAATGAGCCCTGTACGCTTATTCTGGAGAACAGTTTCTTCTGTTCAGTCTCAAAGAAGCTGCAGGGAGCAGGAATCTGGGGCAGCAACTGGACAGAGCCCGAGCCTCATCCCGCGTGGCCGAGCCTGTCACCTGTGCTGCTCTTCCTCCTCCTGTCCTGTCCCTGCTCCCCTTGGCCTACCTGCTCATAGTAGCAAGGTGAGGCCTGCAACTGGCCGGGCCGGGTCTCCAGGGCCCCGTGTGACCCCTTGCGTCCCCCTGAGCTTTTGCCCCCTTAGATGAGCTTGTGGAGGTGCAGGAACGCCCCCTCACACGCACCCAGAGTGCGCTCTAGCCTCGGGGGGAACCCACGGCTCTCCCATACAGCAGCCTAGTAATCAGAGGGCACCAGATCCAGCCCTCCCTGCTGTTCACAGCTGCCTTTAATTCTCAGTTCCTGGCACCACTGAGCTTCACACTTACAGCCAGGGCCCCAGGGAGTCATTCCTCCAGCTGCAGAGGGGCTACAACAAGATCTGAGCTCTGCCTCCTCCTGGAACACATCCAGCGTACCAACTTCAAGGCCACCGTCCCGGGACTCTGTCCTCTCCTGAGGCTGTGAAACTGTTCTGGTTCCCGACAATGAGAAGAGTGCTCATAGCCCAGAGAGAAGGACAGAAGTGGAGATGGGGACAGAGACAGACAGAAAGTACGAGGGCTTTGAAACTGGCAGATCGAGGCTCCGGGCTCAGTTCTGCTCCTGGCTACCAGCCCCAGGGGCAGATCCACCCAGCCCTGCTCAGCCTCCTGTCCTTAGGTGCACACGGGCCCCAAGGCAGGCTAACTGTCACAGTGACAGACGGTCTTCAAGGAGAGAGCCTGAGGGACCGCGTGGAGCTCCGTGGCTCCACGAAGAACCGAAGACAGATGATTGACTTGAATGAGTGAACGTGTGATTGACATTGACCTCGGCTTCAGTGTCACAGACTAAGCCCTGGACGGACAGTCACAGGATACGGTCTTCAGTTCTGATCTTGATATTTAATTGAAGGAACTTGAGGAACATTTTAACTTTACCAATATTCATTTAGCTTTACTTCTTTCTCATATTTGTTATATATTTTTACTATGGAAAATAATCAAATTTACCACTAGAATGACTGTTGAATGAGGGCAGGGACATCTACAGTTCTGGACAAACTTCATTCGCACAGACACAGTTTCCCTTAAGAATCAGCCCTTTCTCCTCCCTCCGTTCACCCCCGTGCCCTCTCTGAACTGCCCCGCCCTGGATTTTGATGTAGGTGGAGCTCTGTACCACTTGTCCTTGTGTGTCTGGCTTGCTTCCCTCAGCGTGTTTTGAAGGTTGTCAATGGGACAGAATTTTCAGAACGTTACTCCAGTATATTGCTGAGTAGTTTTCTGCTGTGTGTTACCTTTTGTACATCCATTCACGTGTGGATTAATATTTGGATTGTTAAAGGTTTTAGCAAATCATGCTGCCGTGGACACTGACATGAGTCTGTCAGTGCTTGATTCCTAGCCCTCCATTATTTTCGGTATAGACCTAGCAGTAGGATTACTGGGCCATGTATAGTGCCATGTTTAGTTACGTGGGGACCCAGTGAACTGTTTTCCCCAGTGACGGTGCCATTTTACACTTCTAGCCAGGCAGGGAGGTTCTGACTTCCCCACACCCTGGCAGACACTTCTTATTGCCTGTATGCTTTTAAAGCCGCCAGAGTAGGTTATGAAGTGCTGTCTCATTTTCCAGTTACTTCATTAAATTATGTTTAGCATCTATTCATGGGTTTGCCGGCTATTTGTATATTTTCTTGGGGAAATAAAATGTCAGCTCAAGTCTTTGGAGTTTTTTCCCCTGGTTGTTCTAATAGTGTTGAGTTGGACGAGTTGTTTACATGTTCTGGATATTGAACTCATCAGACAGAAGACCGGCAAGTATTTGCTCCCATTGTATTTTGATTTTTTAATTAAGGTTGAAAAGAAATATTTAATATTAAAAATATGATTCCATAGTTCAAGGGCCAAAATCATACAGGCTTCCTGTATGTATGTTCAAGGGCTAAAATCATCAGGCTTCCTGTACGAGTTTCTGAAGCATGTTCAGATACACATCAGGCTCTGTCCAGTGGCTACATCCCTACCTTCTAACATGTGTCCCTTCTTCAGGGGCGGGAGCTCTCTCAGCGCGTGAAGTATGTGATCTGGAGATTGTGTTTCTGCCCTCAGCCAGCTTCCAGAGAGCTAGAAGTGTCTGAATTATTTCATTACACTAAGTTTTCATCTGAACTTCTGATTAGGTCCAGTCTCAAGCAGACCATAGGCCCGTGAAGTGACCTCCCAGATGTGGTCTCTCCCCTTGGTTCAGCAGTGAAGGGACAGAGTAAATGACCTCACCAACATGACTGGAATCCACACAACCACCCAGCAGGGGCACAGTCTCACATCCTGACCCAAACAGCAGCCTGTGTGTGGACAGAGCTGGAAGTTTATTGGAACACATATCCAGTAGCCCCAGGAAGCTTTATGACTGTGTGATCTCTAAGCTATCAGGCAGAAATTCTCCTTTCTTTGTTCTTACACAAATAACGTTCTTAGCTTTCCCTGGGACATTCGTGCGGGGAGATAGGAGGACCTGGATGGCTGGAAGGGGAAGGAATGGGGCACAATGCTTTGGTCAATGCCAGTGGTTGTCTTCCCCACTGATACCCCTTTTGAATCTAGAGAGGGCACTGTCAGATCTGGGAAGGGGACCAAGACGGGCAGGGAATGTGAGCCACCCTGGCTCTGCCACAGGACAAGGCTGGCCCACTGCTAAAGAAGAGCACACAGGCCCCCGGGGCATGGCAGTCTGCTGAGCCAGAGTCCCCGAGGACAGCCCTGGTCAGCCTCTGTTCATTGTGTGGGGAAGGACTCTGGTGCCCGGACAGGGGCCTCCACTGCAGGGGAGGAGACAGACCCTTCTCACCATGCAGCTTCGCAGCACCCAGCTCAGGGTGGCAAGGCGATCCCACATGTCCAAGGGGCAGAGTCAGGAATGTCACCACTAAACTCTGAGAGGAAGCTCTGGTTAGCATGGAAACCTGGGCTCGTGCTCTGAAGTCTGTAGCTGGAGGAGGCCTCATCTCAGAAAGGACCAGAGACCACGGAGTATCTGAAATTTAAGTACAGTCTGCTCCAACAGAAGATATTTAAGTACTGTCTTGTTGGTCTGCTAGTATCCTCCCCACCCTGAAAAATAACTATAGAAAGATGGATGAGATGCTAACAGAAAATGAGACCTTGGCTCCGGCCCCCTGGCCAGCAGGATGCCAGCCTCTCTGCCCAGATGTGATGCCAGGGATGCCTGTCTGACAGGCTCCAAGTGCCAGGTGACAGCAGAGGCAGCACGCTGTATTTGGGTTTTTTTTTTTTTCCACCCCTCCACCTTGCCAGCTACCTAGGAAGGGAGCTCTCTGTAGCCCACAAGCAGCCAACACTAACAGACTGTCTCAGGCGAAGGTGGCTGGCAGAAGTCACTGTCACCACAAGCCCTGCGCACCGAGGCAGGATCCAGTTCCTCTAGTCCACAGTCACGCTTTTCCTGCAAAGGGAAAGTGGAAAAAATGTGCTGGGCAGGGGATCCAGCATGGGCTGTGTTGCTTTTATGTCTCCGGGGGATTCTTTCTGTTCTGCGGATTTCTCATGAGAAGATGTTTATGATGCTGCTCTTTCTACTAGATAAACAGAGACAATAAATTTCTCTGTGCCCAAGAATGTCAAGGCCTAAGGGAAAGTCCTGTGCAACTACCCCCCATCTCCCTGGCACTGGTGTCAAGGTCAAGGCACAAGACCCCACGTGGCTGTTCTCTGGACACTGTGTCAGGAGTGAAGCCAGCTGCCTCCGCAGTCAGGACTCTGCTCTGTGAAGAGCGCCAGGTCCTGGCAGCAGCACCTACCATTAGCCATTTGCCACCAAAGGTGAGTGGCTCAGGCTTGGAGCAGACCACTTTGGTTTAACTGGCTTTACTCTGCCCTTAATTGGGCAAGTCATTTGGGTCCTGTGTGCCTTCATGCCTGTGTCTTGGTGGAGTAGTCAAGAGCTAGCATGGCTCGAGCCAGGGTGTCTCCACCTGAACTCCTCATTACTGCCCGTGTGACCATAGGCAAAATGGCCCGCTTCACTCTGAGAAGCACACTTCGCATCTGGATGAAGGGATTCTTATAGGTCGGGTAGTAGGAGCTTCAGATGAAGCTGCAGCAGAGACTATGAGGCCGACTGCCTGCTGCCCTTCAGTGCCTGGCCCCCGGTGCCTGTCCTCCGGTGCCTGTCCTCCGGCCTCTCTCCCTG
>PVIR01013071.1:0-43143 GCA_004026965.1 Petromus typicus | reverse complement strand
GTCATCATAATTATTATTTGACAAATGAAAACGATTTTCTGTCCTTGGTAGCAGACAATTTCTGAGAGTGCAGAGAGAGCTATGTACAAGGCATGTTAATCAGATCATTTTCATTACAGTGGTCTCTCACAGGGTCAGTCAGTTACTTCTATGCACAGAGGGACGGTGCTGAGGTTTGACATGGGTTACGCGCTGCTCACTGGAACAAGCTCATCGTTGAGCATGTGAGTGAACCTACAGGAAAGCAACACTTCAGTGTGACACTTCTTTTGCTTCATTATTTTTAAAAGTATGCTGTTTCAGTTAATTATGATTAATTTACAAATAAAGCCTTTAGGAAAGTAAGTACCTCCAAAATTATCTGAGAGTGTTGAAGGATTATTAATAGTAGAATTTCTTATAAAAATATGAGCGATGACACAAGCTATTGCTGATGGGAAGAATCTAAAGTAGTCAATAGGAACAGGAAATAAAGAATAAACAATAGAAACATTGTAGAGGAAGAAATGAGTCAAGGGGTGAAAAGCTTCGTTCACATCCATGAGTGAATCTTAGCTACCCAATAGTGACAATAATGAAGGTCACACTGACAGTTTTTCTAATGTGTTGTATAGCTGTTGATATAAATGTAGGAGGAATGAGAAGAAAACAAATGAAATATGACTGGTCTGTGATAAATCTGATTTTTACGTATATGGTTAACATTCTGAGGCACATCTCTTTTTTCTTCTCTGTTTCTTTCAGTAATGAAAAAGAAAAAGTTCAAAAATACTTTCTGGATTCATCTGTACTTAGCTAAGGAGACATAGTTTTGAGTCTACGTATCTCAAAGAAGTGCTTGGCAAGAACAAATAGCTTCAGTCACTAGACCTATAAAAACCCTTAGGATGCCTGAAAAATAATACTCAGTAAACACTTTTTCAAAACCAGACACTGCTCTGTGTAGTTTCACACCTTAATATTGTGATCCTTCCACTCACTGGGCTTACAGTAATGGGAACCTGCTAATGTTCAGCAGGACCTTGATCCAGGGCCACCGTACTGCAGAGAACTCTGTATCCGGACAAAGCAGAACTCCGGGCCTGCTCTGCAAACCACAACACACGCTATCCTGAGCTTCCAAAAACCAACTGCTGCCAGGAGCACACGAGTCCACATTAAAGTGTCAACGGGGTACACTCACCTCAAAGAAAAGCATTTCCATTAAAATCAGAGAAGACATAATTAATTCTGCTTCCCAGATGAGCTCTCATGAGTTTCTGGAAAATGTTAGACTTTCGATCCTAGTTACAACTTCACCCCTCTTTTCTGTTGCCACATATAGAAAAAATCATTTAAAAGTCATAAAAATATATTCAGAGTTTATCTCCTATAAACCTGTGTGGACAGTTGTAGTTGAAATTTCTCTAAAGATAAGGGGCTTCCTCTCACTGGCACAGGTGCATTTAACTGGGAAGTGAAAGCCTGTCTGTCAGGTTGAGCTCCACCTGCCCCATAATTTTGGTAGGGGATTATCAATTGAGTGCACAAATGTTTCCCTGTGAATAATACTAACTTCCCTTAGCAAATGCAATGGCAACTAATAAATGTGTTTAATAAGCGATTCACAGACTCACACTCCAACAGATAAATATGTAGTAGATTCAAACAGTGAATTTACTGATGCTGATTTTGTATCTCCTTATTTAGGCTGAATATCAAAAGAAACCCACTGGGCTGACACCAACCATGCCAATGGGCAGCCCTCATTCACTTTCTTGTCTGGCAGTTTTACTCTGAATTAGAACCAATCTCTGCCACTTACTTGACAGTTAGCAAGTGAAGAACATTTTCTACCAAACATTACTTTTTAACTGAACTAACGCCTGTCTCATTAGGCATGTAAATTTTAAAAACTGAAAATAAATTTGGGATGTGTATGTTCTAGGTGGAGCAACAGGAGAGAAGCTAAGCGTTTTGTTACATTTAGCACAGCTCAGATATATTGGTGAGATGGGAATGACAAAGTCACATAAAATTGGCTGCTTCTTCATTTGTTTTCTTCTGTTTCTTCTGAAACTACTTCTATATGTGACCCCACACATTTGTATGTATTTTACACACACATATACACATAATTGTGTTGGTAAGGTGTACAAAGTAGAAGAAATCTATCTTAATTAAGGTGGTAATATTTGTATTTGTGTCACCGCACAGTTGTCCCCAAGCTAATATTTTGCTGTAATTCTCCCCAGATTCATCATCTGAATTCAGACACTATTCACTAATTCCAGACTGTGCGAAGTGTACCGAAAGACAAATATCGGTTGGTGGTGACTTTGTGGTTCACACCTGACATGTACAAGGCGCTCTTGACCCTTCCCTGTGTGACCAGGTGTCCAAGCTCATGATTGCCCAAGCTTTCCAATAGTTCTAAGCAGACAGATCTCAAGAACATGTTCACCTTCCTGTCAGTTCATATCTGCCTGAGTGCCAGACTGACATGAGCTGTGTAAAGGCACCTCAGCATGCAAGGCCGGTGAGTGCAGTGACGGTTACTCGGCAGACGATAGGCAAAGATCCTAGAGAAACAGAGGCGAGTGGAGTCCAAGAAACTTTTTTACTTTAATCTTTAAGAAACAAATACATGAACCCTGGCCATCTGAATTTTTTGTGAACAAAAAGTGAAAGAACAGAAGAGGGTCAGTGTCCTGCAAAATAACCATTTGATTTCAGTCATCCTTTGAAGACTTGATTCTTTTTTCACAGTACGTTGGCAGCCATGTCCACCCCCTGCTCTGCTGAGAAATCCCAGCCCTGAGGCTTCATAATTCATTAGATCTGAGATCCCCAACTTGGCACTGTTGAGTTTCTGTCCCCCAAATCTTCTGCTGCAGAAGCCTGAGGGTAGCACTCGAGGGCAGGCAGCAGCATTCTTGATATCTGCCACCAACATGTTCCATAAACCACCCCCCAACTTCCATGATTTAAAAGTAATGCTTCTAGTTCAGATTTCCCATATGAGACCAAAACCATGCCAATTGAGAAATCTTGTGCTAGGTAATTTTTAAACTCCTTTTCCAAAAGATTTTCAACCCATGGGAAAAAGATATGGTGAGAAGGAGAACTAACTATACAGGAAACATGAATTGGGATCTCTGGCAGAACATCAAAGGATTACATTAAAAATGTTTGTGTTATCTGAGCCACTGAATTTTTCCATTTTCTTCTTGGTGTTTGTTTTATTTCAGAAGATATCAATAACTGGCCATCCAAAAGAAAATAAAATCTTGCTTTCATTTGTGACAAAGTCAACACAGCTTGTTTCTTTGGAAACTCCTCCAATTTTTATAATGCTTTTCTTCAAGATACAATATTAAACCTCACACAAGTGGCTAAAGATAGTGAGCATGACACCTACTTGGGAAATCCAGCAGCCTCACAGGGGCCAACAGGAGGCACAGAGTGTGAATTGCAAGGATTCCTAAATCTCCTATGAGCTCAGAAAATCACGTGATTCTGATGAGACAGAACATTCCCACAAGTCACCCAATGTAAACTTATTCACCACAGAGAGACAGTGGAAAGCAGCCCAAGGTGAGTGGAATTTCCCCTGCCCTCTCCCCTCCACAGCCCTCCATCCTGGGCTGTACACACAGGGTAGCATGGGGCTCACTGAGCAAAGCATTGCAGGGCGTCTTTTGTGGTCTGTGTAGACACTTCTTCCTTATCTTGGATGTTGACTCTTGGCATATTTTTCAAACAGGAGGAAAAAGAGAAGGGTTATCTGGGACCAGGTGGAAACCAGTTACCTTGCAGTCCCCTAAAAGACCTCCCCTTATCAGATATCCTCCATGTAAAGCCCTCCGACCCCCCACTACTTGACGAATTATCTCATTAAATTGTCATAGCACTTTTTTTTTTTTTAAGGTTTTTTGAGACAGGGTCTCGCTTTGTGGTTCAGGCTGGCCCTGAGCTCAGCCTCAAACTCACATCACAATCCTCCTGCCTCTGCCTCCCGAGTGCTGGGATTATAGGCGTGAGCCACCACGCCCGGCACTGTGGTATGTGGTACTGGTTGCTGCTGGGTGTGGGACTCCACACCCAGTATTGTTTTGTGGTTACTGGGGAATCGAACCCGGGCCCTTGCGCTTGCAAGACAGGCGCCGGAACCACTGAGCTAACTCCCCGGCCCTGTCACAGCACTTTGATGGATAGAACTCCAGTGCGATATCATAAAGTCTTGGCTGAAGGACTTTTTCTTAGGCCCATGAAGACATGTAACATAGCGGAAAGATTGGGCTTGCTTAGAGCAGAAGCCTCACCCGGGATCCCAGGGAGTCAGGTGAGAAGTTGCTGAAGAGATCACAGAAAGAGAGCTCTCATCTCAGCAGCCAGGACACCTGCTGCTTCATCTGCCTGGTTCTGTCTGTCACACTCTAGCCACTTATCCAGGTGTAGCAAGGGGTGTGTGTGGTTGCATAGAAACAGCTCCCAGCTAGGGTAAGTAGTTCTGTAAGTGCAATTGTGTCTAACGTCACCTTTGTGAGGGAGTTGTGGGTGTCCGTTGGGCTACTGAGTGGATGGTGGTGTAAGAGGCAAGCTCTTAGTGCACACTCCTCGTACATACTATTTTTCATGAGTGCTTACTCTTACTAATGTATCAAAGATACCGTAACGAACACAAACTCAGACGCACCGATACTGTCAGGAAAACACCTGGAGATTTGAGTGTTCAGCTTAAGGGAGCTGACCCAGTGGTATCTCCCATTCCTAGGAGAGACTTGCAGGAGCAGCTCTGCACACTCAGAGCCAGCACCTCCCTAGCCACTGGCTCTCCAGGTACGACACCACCTGTCCCTTATTTGATCACTGTAGGACTTTCAAGGGGAGGACAAGTTCTAGGATGAGCAGCAAACTGCTTCCCTCTTCTTGTTCACTGAGGATGCAGGGGTTTACTAGCCGCATCGCATGCACAGCACAGCTGCATGAGTTAGGCTCCCATTCCAGAGTGCTCATGAAGCCCCTGTAGAGAACCAAAGGGTAACAGTCTTTGTTCTCTTTTCCACTGAGACACCTCTTGCCCCTTGTCTGCACAGAAGGGCGGTGTTCTAGGTAACTGTCCCACAGTGCCTATGTTATCTGTGGCTGTGATGCCTTACCGCATCAGTGAGGCAAGCCAAACAAAACACAGCCAGCTGTGGTGGGTGACAGACTCACCCAGAGTGGGACATTGGGATCTGAACATGTGGTCACCGTAGGGTGAGGATGGCTGGTGTTTTCACACCATGAGGTAGGGACGGCGCTATATGTGAATGCACAGTGGCCAGACCTTGGCTTTATCCTCCCACACCTTTCCATGCCAAATAGCTGTATAAAGGCAGGTTGACAGCTGCTTCACTGTCTCCTTAGACCTTTCTGGAAATGTCAGGTGCCCCTACCTATGTAGTGTAAGATGACTGCTACTACCACTTGGCCTCTCTACCCCAACCCCCTCCACTCCTTTACCTGACTTTCCTAATGAGGTTGCCCTGACACTGGAAGGCCAGTGAGACTGGTTTGCAGAAGAATTGCTACATCTTCCTGGTAACTGAAATTGTACCCTGGAGGTGCTAGGCACTCACCCAACCATCTCACGTCTACCAGGTTACAGGTGTGACCCACAGAGCCATCGAACCTTGGCCAATGGCCAGAGGGTCTCCACATCTTATGGGGTCAGCCCATGTAGGCTCAAGTGTCTCTGTGTGTCTACCAGGCACACACAACTCTGCCCATCCTGAGAAGAGTGCAGACAGCTGAGCATGGCCTGGGTCTGCTGGACGCACTTCTGTCACATCCAGTTCAGCTTTGTTTGCCCACTGTTGAGCCCCACTGTCCACACCAAGGCACACAGTCTTGGGGCCACTTCCAACACCATCCAGCCATCTCCATGGTGCTCCATCAGGTGACCCAGAGTATATTTCCATTCTGTAGGAATGAAATGTGTAGACCCAAAAAGGTCTTTCACAGGCACAGAACCCATCATGGGGACGTTCTTTCTGGCTGTGCTTTGTGTCAAGGTTTTCTTCAGTCGCCCCTTGACTTCTTATGCTCTCTGTGTTGGCTGTGGAAGATAAGACAGAAGAAAGTCCAAGCAATGCCATACATGTGACCCACAGTTTAACGACTTCAGTGATGAAGGCACATCTTTGTGTGAGTGACCTCAGGGTATCCCGACTGGAAGCAAAGGGGGAGAGTCGGGCCAGCCTGTGCATGTTCCAAAGACCTCTCCTCCCACACCAAACCCTCATAAATCACACATTGTTATCAGCCCATGTGTGTGTCACATGAGCCCACATTCCTGGTGTGGACTCAGGCAGTGGAGATAACACATCTTAACTCCTTCTTCCTTCCCCTCTTCCATCTCCAAACCTCCCCCCTGTATTGCATAGGCCCTTTCCCCTTGAGAAAGACCTATCTCCACATTTTGTTTTATGTTTCTATAATTAGTTCTTAAAAGCATAATCTCTTTATAGCAAAAATGTAAATACTCTTTTAAGGTGTTAGCAACTGAGATTATGTGAAGGAGCCCTTTCTCAGAAACTCCCTCACCTCTGGTGGGATTGCAAACACCGCAGGCACCAAACCAGTCCACCCCAGTCAGGGATCAGTAGGTGACAGAAAAGGAGACCTGAAAAGTGTCAAAGAAAATATAATTCCAAGATAATCTCTGGCTTTATAACAATGAATGATTGAGGATTTCTAGGGTCTGAAATATGTACAATCTGAGGGCCCCCTTACAGGGAATAATAATACAGAATTATAAATATGATATTATAGATGATAAGGAACATTTATACAGAGCAAAAAAAAGTAAATGACCACAATTTCTTTCGCTCAGACAAATTGCACAAAAACACAAACTCCGCAAAAATTACATGCTATCTTTGTTAATTAACTGCCTGGCACTTTTAGTCACAATTGTTCCCTTTAATCTTGGGTTTTGTGCTCCCTGAGCGTCTCCTCACGTGACACTGATTTTGTCATAACATTTCATACAGAAAGAAAAGGAAGATGCTTTATTTTGCCTATTGTGCTTGGTTGAAGTTCTTGTGCTCATAAAAGAAGGTTATTTTTGGAGACACGGACGTGTTGATAGTTTCATGTAAACTTTCTGAACTAATGTGAACAATGACGTTCTTATTTATGAACCATGAAATAAGGAGCAATTTCCCAGAATTGTTCTTAGTGTTTACACAACAAGCACTGTTTCCCCCTCAGCAGGCACACACTTGCAGAAGGGAGCATCCGAGGACACATTTGTGAAATGATCCAAGGTCACTTCACAATTATAGACTGTCTTCATGCTCTCCTGCCATAGATCCAACTGCATTTAAATAGACGGTTGTAGGAATAGCCCTAGAAGCCATCTTCACATTGGCAGTGACAGAAATAACAATTCTAAACATCTATGAGTACTGATCCCATACTCATAATTAGCTCGATGAAAAGCGAAAGCAGTTACACTGATTACAAAAATCCTCAAAGCTTCCTTCATCACCGGAGAGGTGACACAGGGGTTACCTGGCGTGGACGAAGCTGATGGTCCTGTGACATCATGCTTCACACACATCACCAAAACGTGATCATGGGAAGCATGACGATGGTGAAAAGCTTCACGATTCCCATTTTTACAGGGAAAGTAAGGGAAGGGCTGTGGCCACCGATACACAAAAGTTGTGTCTCTGCTGGAAGGAATGACATTCCCACTTGGTTTTCTGGTTTACAAGATGTGATTCACAAAGAGAGAGAGATACAGGGGGCCTACGTGCTCAAGAAGCAGAATGTACAGCCCAACATCTGGGGCAGAGGGCACCAGTGGGATCATAGCACTTGAAGAAACAAGAGGCCAGGCAGGAATCAGATGGAAGAAGTCACAGGCCTCGGGACACTGAGTTACCATCACCCCTGGAAGTCAGGCAGCTTCACCCACAGAGTGGCCCCTCCCAGGGCTTCTGGCTGGGACTTTGCACCTCTAGACTCAAGTGACCCAAGGATGTGTGTGTGTGTCTGTGTATGTGTGTGTGATTCACTGTACTACACACAGCCTGCACGATCCTATTGACTTCATTTGCCCCATTCAGACTTTTAATGAAGTAAAATCAAATTGTTACCATAGAGCACTTTCCATTAAGACATCATACCTTTCTTGCTCTGAAGGTTTTCCTTAAGTAACATAGACAAACTTGGCAGATTAGATCTCAGTAAAAGACAAGTAAATGGACGACACATCTTGTTTTAGTTAAAATGAATTCTCTGATATTGAATTTATATATACTGTCATTAATCTCAACTTGTAAAGATTCATATTAAATTCTGAAAATATGTTAAAAATTTATATTATTAAAAGATTATATTATCACGGCCTGCACTTGCTACATTTCACTTAATGATCATCATGATTTTCTGAGAGGTCTGCTTCCTTTGAAGTGAGGGCTTTGTAAGGTGGGAGTTGGGCTGCACTGTCTCTACAGCACAGCCATGGGTCTACTTGACTATAGCATTTTTCTGTTTTGCTCAAGAAATGATTAAATCCACTCCTAGAAGACAAAGTTGAAGGAATCAGTGGCTGATCTGCACTGTTGATGTAGAGAGAAGCTCCTCATTTCCATGTATTCATTTGGAGTTCTATGTTCATGAATTACAGACTTTGCTTTCCCTGAGTTATAGTGTGGTTCTCAGGTGCTTCGAGCAGACATATCTGTTCAACCCACTCAGACTCTTCTCTGAACTCATAGAGCTCTTCAGCATAGGACAGCAGTCATCCCTTTCTACTTGTGTATGGCCAGTGGTTGGAACTTTTTTGTCTTTAGTGCCTCCATTCTAAATTCTTCTACTAGAATTTCAATTCCTTAAATGTACTGGTTATTCCTTCTAGCTCATCATTGGCTTTGTTGGTAAGTCAGCCCTGCCCCAAGGGAAATATTCACTAAGGTTTAAATACCTAACCTACCTATAAAATCTAAGTATTCACTTGACTTCATTGCATTAAGAACTTCTCCTTTGAACATATACTTCGTAAGGGCTCATTTCTGCCCATCGCAGATGGTGCTTCCTGACATACTGAGTTCTCAGGCATTTCACATTGGCTAAAATGTGGAGATTTGGCACCTGCCTTTGACTTAGCAGAGAGGCTATGATTTTCTTTTAAACCTTATGCTAATCTATTTCATTGTCATGGGTGATGAAGAAGATAATCCTGTCTTTATGGTCACTGCGACTCATGGACTCCTGATGGGCCTGATCCACACATTCAAGTAGTGCAGTCCTTTCTATAGTGATGCTTATTCAGTCCTCAGATGAAGGTTTTCAAGTCGTACTAACCCAGGACACCAGCACTAAGGCTCCAGTGCTCAGCACCAATGACCAAGTGTCCTGCACCAGACTAGGACGATGTTTTCTGTCTTCTTGTTTTATTCTTAAGATCAATGATCAAAATGATCGATGAGCACCAGTGAAGGGAAGTAATTGCTATCAAGGCTTCAGAACTGTGCAATGCTGTCCCTAAGAAGGTCTTCTGGGTTTGAGCAGAAGGCTGGGCTATCAAGCATGGTGCTCCTCATCACGCTACTGCATAAGAAGGCTCACCTGCTCCAAATGGAAACACTGCAGAGTGAAGTCATGATTATTCAGTGTGTGTAGACTTTATTTAGAAAAGCTGTGAAAATCAAGAAGTCATCCAAATCAGAATCACCATGATATTAACAATAATACTGACCACACTGTGCATTTATGCAAATATGTGCATACACAGCACAAGCGCATATATGTATGTATTTATGGGTGTTTTCCCATCTTTTTCAATTATTTTGTGGGGTTGGTTATTTTATACTAATTTTTATATGGAGTTTAGTAATGTAATGGAAACTGAAACACAGATATGTAACTGGGAATTGAGAGAGATGTACCTCAGTCCAGGTGTTCCCGACCTCAATGCTGTTTCCACAGGATAACTCATGATTCTGCCATTTAGTGACTTCTCTTTCACTAAGAAGTTAATCTCCTTCAGTTGCAGCTTCTACTCTTATTTTTAAAAAAGAAAACAAAGAAAAGATAAGGCACAAGAAAAAAAGACTAACACATGTTTCGTATTCCCGCCCATGTTGTGAAGTCTGTAGAACAGGATCATTATGAGATCAATGAAAGCATTTCCAGATTTTAACAGACAGAAAAGGCAGTTACTGTGACTTCTTGTTCAGAAATCCTTCTCATTACTGATTATATTTGGACAATTTTAGCTCTAACTTGCTGAAAGAAAATTCTGTCAGCAGTTCTGTATAGATAAGATAAATTTAAAAAACAATTCCCAGTGAGATCTAACTTCTTAGATAATGTGATGCTTGACAAATTGTAAAGATATACATAAAAAAAGAAACACTTTAAAAATTCTAGTGCTCTCTTTGACAGTCCAAGCTGTTGCATTTACTGATAGCATTAGGGTGAGGAAAATGAAAATTTTGATACTACAGAATAGTTTGTTAACTTGTCCAAATGGCTTTAACTACACAGTTTCCTTTGCATTTTCAATGAAAAATAGACTCAAAACACTCATAAAATTTGGAGCTCTAATCACAAAGATAACACACCTGAGGGTCATCAATAGAAGTTACCCAATTCTATAAAAATCTGAAAGTATATGAATGCCACAGCACATTCATAAAAATAGTGTATTAAAGAATATTTCTGCTCTACTATTACATTTTAGAGAGTAAAGCCGACATATTCTCTTCCTTATAATAGTGAAAATTCAATGTTCTGACTACCCTGAAGTACTGCCATTTCTCTGTAAATGTCCAAGTTGGGTAATATTTATTGGCTTTCCTATACAGGTCAGGACAATAAACTTTCAAAAGATACCTCACATAACATCCTCCTTGGTCAAGATGCCACAGAGTGGTGTCCAGCTTCCCTTGCCTGAGACACTGCACCGTCAACCACTCGAAACATTTTGGAAGTGTCGGCCCTGCTCCACCTCAGCCACCTGCTCATTCCTACCAAGTTATACAAAAAGAATGCTTGGAAACACAGCACCAGCTTTCTGATAACAGAGCGAAGGAATGGGAATAACTTTTGAGTCTTCGTGGAATTTCAGTATCTAGCTTCAAGCTAAATTATACTAGTCTGTAGATTTTCAAAACGTCAGACAGAAGTGGTTCACTGAGCTGTTATAACCCTTTTCTCTTCAAACTGCATTTCCATGGTGTTACACTTTCAGAGTCAGTCAGTATCTTTGGGGACATTTCTGATGATAAAAAAATTTGTTTCTATAAACTCTAAGTAGTATTATTGTAGAATTAAGGTGCAGATTATACACTGTGTATTCTTATGAAATCTATGTAACTCAGTCTAGTATCTCTCTGTTTATTAAATTCATGTTAAAAGTATAGTCCACAGAATCCCCCAATTACCCCCTTTTAAATGACTCGGACTCTTTATGGAATGAGAGGTTTAAATTAATTGAATATAATAGAAACACTGCCTGCAACTCATTGGCAGCATCTTCTCCCTTCCCTCCTCAGTAACCATGGAGGGGTCACACCAGCTACAAAGCCGAGTACCAATCAGACAGAATTGGAATTGTCCATTTTTCCCAGGTGAGGTTCAGGAGCCCAACCTAGAATCAGTGCACTGCATTCCTGTGGTCACAGAGTTAGTCCTGGGATGATAAAATCAATGCAAATCCCAGGACTGCATTGGCCTTTGAGGAATAAACATTCTGTTCTCCACCGACACTGATCTGAGAAACAGGCTGAACATGTAGGCATCAGTCACAAGCATCTGTTCCTTGTTATCTGTATACATATGTGTACATATGTCTGGGCACGTACACCAATTTATCTGTCTGTCTGTCTGCCTCTCTCTCTCTTTCTCTCTATCTCTCTCTCTCTCTATCTCTCTCCACTCTTACACAAAAGGTCAGAAAGGAATGGACAGAACTACATAATGATATGCAGTCACTGGCCAAGCAGGGCAGTGGACACTATCGTCAGCACGGAGAGGACTCCAGCTGCTTTTCTGTGCCTGTTGCTTCCTGGTGACAGGACAAACACTGAGTACACAAGTGCAGGTCAAGATGAGGCTTTACTGCTACAGAGGAAAGATGGACCAAAACTAGGTCTGATCACCTGCTCAAGCTCCTCCCCATGATATCCAAGAGCACACGGGGCCTCTGAACTGAGGTCACCCCCTCCGCCCCACTGGATGGACCCCACCTTGCACTCTGCATCTGAGGTACTAGACACTGCAAACAGCTTCTGAGAGGAACAAAAAGGTCCATTGAGTCTGAAATAAGCAGAGATATTCCTGTACAAGGTGAAGAACTGGAATCAGCTCTGTGTGCTCTTCACCTCTCCATAGGGAAGTCTTCTGCACTGAGGATCCAGTAGGACATGCTGGAGCTGAACTCCACTGATTAGGTTCTCTCTGTGTAAAAGAGAACAGAGTGTGAACATGAGCGCTGAGGAAGAATTTAACATTTGGCTGCTCTAAGGGCTCAAGTACCTCGTAGAGTACTGTGTATATCAATCTAAACCATCAGTTCATTTCAAAACAAGTCCCTCAAGGGTGGTTCTCAGCACTCACCTTGCTTGTCTTTGAAGATAAAATACCTTCAGTCCTGATCTCCCATCCTACCTGTTGCAGAGCCAGCTTTCTTACTGATTGTATCTTTACCTCGAATCAGGATGCACCTAGCTTTCATTGTTTACAATTCGACATCCCAACATGTTCTAGGACCATGGCAAGCAGCATGCTGGAGGAGACTATCAGTTTTTGACTTCAATTCTGAATCACTCTCTTACTGTTGTGCTTTGCCTTGTTTGTCTCACTTGGATAAATTCCCTCCTGTGAAGGAAGAAAGCTGGCTGCTCTCCTGTGAAATGAGGAGTCAGGTCTTAACTTCACACAAGGAGTGGCGAGCTTTGTGTCGAGTAACTTCAGTGTATACTTTGTGTTCTCAGACAGATGAGGATCCGGTCGGTGTTTATGGATCTCAGAATAGCACGTGCTTCTGACAAAGCCTTCTGTCTGTATCTGCCATAAAAGTCCAGTAGATGTTTTGATGTTTGAGGTTGAGTAACTTCACATCAGATGTTCTGAGCACAGCACCGTTATCCATGAGGTCAGGTGGCAAATCTAAGATGCACTCTGCAAGAGGAGGATGCTGTGCACAGAACCAAGCTCTTGCTTTTACTCCACCTTCTTGATGTTCCCAGGAAGCCAAATAATCCACTGTGCTCATTTTCATCCATATTAAGGCACAAGTACTAAAACAGGGTAGCAGATTTAGCTTCCACTGTGGAGTGTAGGAAGGAGACATGTGAACCTTGTGCCTTTATCTTCATCTACAATATGATTTCCTCACACTGGTACCCACCTTCTTCATCCCACGCCAAGCTCTTTCTCCACCAGCTCTTTGCCCTTTATTCCACTGTGAGTTCTTTAACCTTGTCTATCTTTTACCCCTGAAAATTCAAAATACAAATTTCTATCCTATAAATACGATCTCTCATGGCATCAAATATATCGTTATGTACAGATCCATCCCCGCCCTGCTCTGAGTCGTGTTAATGGATCTCCTTGCCTTCAGGCTTTCTGCAGGTGCTAGATTAACTGGAGAGAAAATGAACAGAAGAAAGAGAGAGAGAAAGCAAAGCAGTGGTGAATGCACCTTCCCTTTCTGCTTCTCTGCAGGGTGATGTCATGGCTTGGTGCCCACATCACCAGCCTGCGTGTTCCAGGCTCTACCTGGCTGCCCACCGCCCTGACCTCCAACAGCACCACCTCCTCCCCTGACACCCTCCGTCTGTCTGGCCTAGAAAGCTGCTCCTACCCTGGAGCACTCTCATCTCTAGAGAGCTTTGCCAGCCCTTAGCAGATCCCGCCGCTCTTCACAGCCCAAGCATCCAGTTTATTGTCTCAAACTGAAATTACCTTTAATATGTGGAGTAGTTTTGTCATTTTACAAGTTATACTTCGATGATAAAGTATCTAATGGGGAAACTTAGATACACAAAAAAGGGGCGGTTAAGTTTTGTCTTGGTATATCTTCACATGTCAGTAAAAATCCCATTTTCAGGAGGCCCACATTGACTGTATTTTACTCACAGCTGGGTGGTTTCCATAATTATGGAAATCGCTGTGGTATTTACAATAGCAACAGAAATTAAATTTCACAGTTATTAATAAAACTTTTTACTATGACCAAGCCTTAAATTCTATTATGTTGTTATGATTCTAGACTGACAGAATTCTTTCTAGAAATAAACCAATCACATTTAGTTCCCTGTAAGCATTGATCACCACTCTTACTTACACCTTCAGTTTCCTTAAAGGAATGAAATTTAATATTATTGCTTCTGTGCTGGTCTGTTCAACACATTTCCTTAAGCCTGTGGAGAAAAGAGCTGGTGAGCACCTACAGTGTGAGAATAAATCTGCTGAAAGCTCCTGTAAGGTGTTCTCAAAAAAAAAATTTTTATATATATATACACACACACACACAACATTGTAGGTTTTGTAAAATTTCCAAGAAATAAAACTAGAACCCTTGGTTGTGATCCAACTAAGAAAGCATTTTATGCAGTAATTTTAATTCAATTAATTACATTACTGTAAGGCTCCAACATTTATCCTTTTGTGAAAAAACCAACACCAATCCATGCATCAAGGAAAGAGTATAAGATCAGAAAACCCCTGCAAGGAGCCAAGAAACCAAAAAATCAGGAATCTTTAGAGCAAAGATAGCACCAAGGCCATCAGTCACCTGCTTTGGTTTTATTTTTATAATAAAAAGCAGTAAAGCAACTATCTTTACCTTGCTGCACCTGTATGAGGGAATTTATCTTTAATCGTAGCAAAGGCAGAGCATTTACATATAACACTGTTGATTGTTTTAGCCTGTGCAAAGTCCTCACCCAGTTCTAAAGACAAGAGGTCCGGGAGCAAGACGGCTGGGTGGTCGGTTTCACTGAAGCCTCCTCCTCAACCTGTGGATGACTGTTCTCCTCTGTGTCCCCACAGCACCCTGTGAGCCTGTGACCTTTTTATAAAAACAACGTTCCTATTGGAACAAGACCTATGCTAATGATACACCTTCACTGTAAGAAATATGGCCTCTTTAATGCATGGTGCTGGACAAACTGTCTTTCTACGTGCCAAATATTAAAACTAGACCCACATTTCTCACCATGCCCTAAACTAAAATGAAAATGAATCAAAGATCTAAATACTAAAATGGAAATGTTAAATCTACTAGAAGAGATAGGTAGGGTCCTTGGGGAAACAGGAGTGGCAAAGCATTCTAAAACTTTATGAACAAAACCTCAGCATAACAAGAACTAGCAGAAAAAAAATGAACAACTGGGATCTCATCTTACTAAGAAGCTTCTGCACAGCAAGAAAAACTACCAACACAGCAAAAAGAAAACCTGTAAGTTGGGAAAAAATTTTACCAGCTGTTCCTCAGACAGTGTCAAGAACTGAAGACAACTTACTCAGATTTAAGACTTACTTACTGGGATTTACTTACCTGGACTTGAGGATGTCTTTCTTGCCCTTCGAGATCAACTACTGGGATTATTGCAGACATTTGCCCCACCCTGCGGGATTTTAAACTACAACAATTATTGAACTAGAATCATTGGCCTTCAGACTTACTTTTTGACTTCCTGGGATTTAAGGATGTCTACCCTGCAGTATTTGATCTCCAGCTACAGGGATTATTGTGGGACCGCCCTGTCTTATGCATGCCAAGATTATTGGTTAAAGGGTTGGTACCAAATAAAGGAGCAGGAGAGCTCAGGTTATGGGTCTTTCTGTTCCCAGTTCTGCTGCTGCAGTATTTGGCCTCTGGCTGCCGCTGTTCAGAGAAGCAAGAGTCAAGCCCTTTTTCCTCAAGGTTCTGACTTCATTGTTTGTTGGCTATTAATCCTTTAACTGGGGGACTATCAGGGAATTGAAGTTCATCACAAGGGTTCTGGCTGCATCCTCTTCCCCACACTCCCATATTTGGTGCCCAGGCGTATATTTGGATCAGACCCATTGGTCAATTCACCTGTCAGATGTGCTTGGGGTAGAAGGGACAGCACACGGGTTTCCGATGCAGAACAGATACACTGGTGGTGTGCTCAGCTCAAAAAAAAAAATTTCTATCTCTGTTAACACTACAACATGAGTCAGTCTCTGTCATTGGATCTCAACAATGAAGAACTACTATCTAGAATATATAAAAAGCTTTAAAAAATCAGCTCCTCCAAGTTTAAAGACCCAATCCAAAAATGGGCATCCGAAAGGCACAGATATTTTTCAGATGATGAAATAAGGGCAGCAAAGAAACATATGAAAAAGACTCTACATTGCTGGCCATTGGAGAGATGTAAAAGAAAACAGTACTGAGATTTCATCTTACTCTGGAAAGAATATCTGCTCTCAAGAAATCAACCAACAGCCAGTGCTGGCAAGACTCCAGGAGGGAGGCTCTCTTCTCCACTATTGGTGGGAATGTAGACTGATGGTACCACTGTGGAAAAAACCTTGGAGATTCTCAAAAAACTAGGATTTAAGGCCCCATTTGATCTTGCTATTCTCCTGCTAGGTATACACATGAAGGAATTCAAAGCAGCATACCACTGTTACATATATGTAACCATGTTTATAGAAGCTCGGATTGTGACAGTCCAGTTTCGGAAACAACCCAATTGCACACGAATCGGAGACTGGATAAAGAAGATGTGGGTTTTGTATAAAGAGATATTATTTGGTCATAAAGAATGACACATTTGAGTGATTTATACTCAAATGGATGTACCTTGAGGACAAACTCATAAATTAATAGATATGACACAGATACATAAATACAGTATTATTTCTCTAGTATGAGAAACTAAATGTGTAAGTGAAGTCAACAATATGTGATAGAGACTGTAAATAGGTAGAAAGCGTTTAAAGGGAAAAGGTAAAGGGGACACGGAAAAATAAAGAAAGGAAAAAAATGATAGTAAAAACAAAAGATGGAAACAATGCTTATATATACAAGGGGTTGGGAGCACTGGGGCTCTCTGAGGAAAGGGAAAAAATGAGAATCAAGTTATGTCATGTACAGATACAAATTTTTTAAGTTCATATATTTATTATATGAATATCCCATTCCCCTGCCTCCTCTCTATATAAACTTTATTGGTACTAATTTTTAATGTTGAATGTGATCATGACGTATATGTAAAATGTGCCATTAAACTCAATTTTTTTAAAAATAAGCGAAGGTCAGTAGGTGAGTGTGACGGTGGGCGCTGGAGGCCTCTGCAGAGCAGCGCTCCCGGGCGTGGCAGCTGAAGCCGCTGGGGCATCTGCGCCAGGAGGACGTGCTGTGTTGGGCGCGTACAAGTGCGGGACCCAGACTGCTGGCCCGAGGCCTGGCTGTGTCTCCTGGCTGTGTTATCCTGCTCGGGTCAGGGCACGCAGCGGGCCTGCACCAGCCCGAGGTGCGGCTCTGAGCGCTGCTCACAGACCCCGGAACCTGACCTGAGCTGACCGGGAGCCTCCTGGATACCTGGGCGCCTCACAGCACCTCCGAGCGGACAGCGCCCCCCAAGTGCGGCTGTGGCTCCCTCCGGTCATGGCCAGGCCCTGGTGGGCCGGCTTGAGGCCCAGCTGACCCAGATAGGCAGGGCTTGCTGTGCACTGTTCTCCCGCAGCAGCTCCACTGGGGGGGGGGGGTCCCCACTACACCTCGCGGGGTCGGCCGGGCCCGGCACCTCCCCCACCCCACCCCCTCCTTCGCGTCTTCCGTGACTTCGCATTCTCACACCCAGGTCCCCGTTAGGTGGTGACCGTGGAGAACTCTATTTCCCAGCAGGAGCCTAGATCTAGACGTGGAAAAGTTACATCCAACACGCAGTCTTGGGTTGCAGGAGCGCGCAGTCCGGGGCAGCCGCCCTACAAACCGAGCCCTAGGGAACCATTCACTTAATGTCCAGAGACAGTATGGCGGATGAATAAATGTGCAGATCATGAAAGCGATTTTTCTCTTTCTCGTAATTCATTTATGCATGTTTTTTTGGCTATTGTTGTTTGTGGTACCGGGGATGGAACTCAGGACCTTGCATTTGCAGTCAGGAGCAACCCCTGGGCTACATCCTCAGCACCATTGGTTACTCGATACAACCAAATCTTTCAAACCGCAGACAAGTGTTTAAAGTAACGCATAACCGCGTGTTTGTTAGGAAACTGCTCCTCAGCGCTGTTGTTCAGTGTGGAAATTAAGCGCTCAGTTTCGTCACGTCTGCATCGTTTGTCCAAAGGTCCAGGCAGGGCCGCGGAGGCAGGAGGAGAGGCACAGTCTCAGATCGCTCACCCTGCTGTCCTCGCGGGACCTTAGAACCCTCCATCTCGCAGCAAAGCTTCCCCAAGGGGAGCCTGAGCGAGTAGATCCTCGGCACCCACAGAGCTGACAAGAACGCGCGCCTTCAAAGCTCCGCAGTCCGTCATTGCGCGATCGAAGATCCCTGTAACGATGGCGCGCAGCGCCGCCTGCTGGGCACTTTCCGCATCTTTTCTGTGGGTTTGGGTCTTTCTTTCTTTCTTTTCTTTCTTCTTTCTTTCTTTCTTTCTTTCTTTTCTTTCTTTCTTTCTTTCTTTCTTTCTTTCTTTCTTTCTTTCTTTCTTTCTTTCTTTCTTTCTTTCTTTCTTTCTTCTTTCTTTCTTTCTTTCTTTCTTTCTTTCTTTCTTTCTTTTTTGTTGAAAAAACTTTGTATTTGAAAAAAGTGAAGCAGTTATGTACCGAAATCTCATTTTTAAATATATAAATAAGAACTTCATCATATTCTAAAATGTTCATGGTTTCTTAAAAATGTTCTTTATTGAGTTTATTGGTACATTTTAGGAATAAATTATGATCTCATTCCTCACTGAGACTATGTACCTGCACGTGGGTATCCTGACCCTCATTTTTTCCTGTTCCCCTGTTCCCCCCTCCAGCTCTCCACAACCCTCTATACATAAGTTCTGTTTCCGTTTTTTCCTTTTAAATATCAATTTTTCCTGTGTGAAGTTCTAAACTCAGGTAGAGGCCCTTCGCAGATACGAACTTCTACATCCATAGCAGATCTTCTGCGGCATCCACTGCCCCTGTGACTCTTCCGCCCTCCCCGGCCGCCGAGCTGTGTGTCCTGATACGAAAGAGAGCACAGAGCCCAGGGCTGGGACTGAGAGATGGCGAGCGGAGGACGCGCGGGGCCTGGACAGGAGAAAGGCCGCTGGGACCGACACGTGCTCACTCAGCCTCGATGAGTGTCGCTTCATTGCCGAGGACAAAACATCTACCTGCAAAGGTCATGGTGTATTTTCACACTTGTTAGTGTCATCAGGGATTTCAGAGAAATCTGTTGTAAACACTCTGACTTTAACTCTCCGTGTGTTTCCCGTCTCATTCACATACGTCTGGCACTCTTGTACATATAAAATAGAGATCTGGACATGATCACAGACATAGCGTATTGAGATACACGCTACTGAAATGAAATACTATCTACCCAAAAATGTCTTAGTTATTTAATAGCAATGATCAAATCTACTAAGAAGAGGACAAAATAGTTACATTTCACTTTTATGTTAGGATGTCATGTGATTGACTATACCTCCACCTGCATGAAATTATTCTTTTTTTTTTTTTTTAGGTTTTTTGAGACAGGGTCTCGCTTTGTAGGTTAGGCTGGCCCTGAGCTCAGCCTCAAACTCACATCACAGCAATCCTCCTGCCTCTGCCTCCAGAGTGCTGGGATTACAGTCATGAGCCACCATGCCCGGCACTGTGGTATGTGGTACTGATTGCTGCTGGGGTGAGTCTCCACACCCAGTATGGTATATGGTTAACCAAGGATTGAACCTGGGTCCTTGTGCTTGCAAGACAGGCCCTGGAACCACTGAGCCAAATCCCTGGCCCCTGCATGAAATTATTCTTTAGACAAACCTAAAACAATCCTACAACCATAGACTGAGGACTTTGATTCATTTTATTCTTGGTAGAGATAAAATGTTTGCCTTTTTCTGGCTTTAAATGTTAAGGTATAGTTTATAAAATTCTACAAACACATCTGAAGACCAAAGAAACCCATTAAAATTGATTGTTCCCCAAGAACAAGAGAAAGAACACACACACACACACATACACACACACACACACATACACACACACACATACACACACACACACACACACACACACATACACACACACACGTCCCACACTTCCTTTCAGGATGCAGGAAGAAGTTAATGTTTTCTCTGGGGTCACATTGTACCTCAAGAATTACAGTTCTTTTCAGTGTCAGTTTGAAGTCAGATCTCAGGGTCTGAGGTCCGTGCACTATCATGAGGGGTCGTGCAAATTTGCATGAGTCACTTAGCCTTTCTGAGCCTGTATTCGTTGTTATTTGCAAAAGAAAATGGTAGCATCTTCCTCCTGTTCTGGGGAGATTAAAATCCAATCTCAGAAAATCTGACTAGGAGCCTTCGAGTGAATCCCCATCATGGATCTCTCCTCGCTCTTCACATGAGGCTGGGGGGCTCCTCATCTGCACCCCTTCAGCAAGTCCAGATTGATATTCGCATAACTTGTAGTTCTTGCCAAACCCAGCCCAGGCTCAGTGCGTGGACAGCTCTCTGAGTCCAGGGTCTGAGGGAGGCCACACCTGCGCTGAGAGGAGTGATTTGCAATCGGCTCTCACAGAAGGTCTCCGAGGAGTCCCATCCCACAAGCACAGGGCGGCCATCACTTTCCCCTGAAGCAAACCCATCCCACCTTCTTCTTCTTGTCAGGAAGTCAGCGCATCTTTCATGGCCAATTTGAAGCGTTCCAAATCCCCCCACTTCTCTTACATGTCAACTGACTCTCACGTCCTTCTTCCTGTGGTCTCGCCACGAAAGGACAAGCTTCTCCCTTTCAGTTTTCATCATCTGTGAGCTTCCTGTGTACCCCCAGCTGGCGTGGCTTTGAACCGCTGTAGATAATGTTCCCCTCGCACTGCCAGGCTGACGTCTCCTCACACACGGCCACCTCTGCCCTCTGTCAGGTCCCTTTCGGTGTTGAGTTTTCTGGGAATTAAAGCAGCGACTATCCGGTCACAGCACGGACAGCACTCACACTCTAGCGGCCGCTGTGTGTGGCCACTGCAGGACTTTGGTCCACTCTCCTCGCTAATATCTGGGCAAGGAAGACTTTTGGTGAGAAAGCTGACCGCACCAAAACTAAGTATCTTTCCTGGTCACCAAATAACAGTGTCCTTAGTGCAAGGATTTTTTTTAGCATTGTTTTCTGAGTGAAATGAATAGCATTTGAATGAAAATAGACAGTTGTAAGAAGAGAGAAGGAAATAAAAAGCTGTTTGCTAGCATATAAAAAGAGGACAGAGGGGGCCGGGGAGTTGGCTCAGTGGTTCCGGCGCCTGTCTTGCAAGCACAAGGGCCCAGGTTTGACTCCCCGGTAACCACATAACAATACTGGGCATGGAGACTCACGCCCAGCAGCAACCAGTACCACATACCACAGTGCCGGGTGTGGTGGCTCACGCCTGTAACCCCAGCACTTGGGAGGCAGAGGCAGGAGGATTGCTGTGATGTGAATTTGAGGCTGAGCTCAGGGCCAGCTTGAACCACAAAGCGAGACCCTGTCTCAAAAAACCTAAAAAAAAAAAAAAAGAGGACAGAGGAAATCAGCGTGGGCAAATCCTGTGGTAAGAAACTTCACCATCATGGGTGCTTAGGGAGCCGCTTGATTCATTCCCTAGTTGTCTGATTCCTCCGACTCACAGGATCTGAGGGGAGCACATAGCTGAAAGCCTCAAGTGAGCCCTGAATGTGCACGAGGCATCCTCCCGGACTCCAGGAAGCCCTTCCAACCCACGTGGATCCTCCATTCTGAGTCCTGAGACTGCAGCGCGGTCTCACGACACTCAGCTCTACTTCTCGATTCTTCCATGTTCTTCCTCGTGTTCTTTCTTCTGGTTTTCAGTTTCTTTCCACTTTTATTCCTTCCCATCCCTCTCAAGAGATTCGTCGGACACAGAAATCCTTCTTCTTGAACATAAGCATCTTTTCTGCAGGTTTTTCCTGACCTTTCATTCCTAATATTCCATGAACATTCTAGAAAGTTCTACCACAGAGCTTACCAAAAAGGGTTTTGGAGATCTTTGTAAGGTCTGCTGGGGTTCCTTGATTTAAAACATACACAGAAAAAAACATCAAAGATTGAGTATGTCTATAAATTCTGTTCTGCATCCAAGTATAAACTAAGGGCATGCATTAAATTTGATTCTAGGAAAATTTTTCCTCTAAGATTATGTTGTAGTATCTTACTTTTCACATCCCAGTAGCCATTTCTTGTTGTTGTAGAATGACTCAAAGTCCTGCTATTCCAGCAATGCCCAGACGCGCTCTAGTTCTCACCTTTGCCCAGGGCGCTGACTGGGCCTGTTCTGATGTCACCGACCATGGGGCTTCGAGCTGCTAACCGGAGCACCACGCTCCTCCACAGGGAAAACAAAGACCCTGCGGCCGGCCTGGGCACCAGGTGCGCCTGTCTGAGGCACTGGGTCCGCCCTTCTGCTTCAGTCGCCGGTGGGTCAGACAGCAGCTCCACACTGTGGATTCACAGCACATCCGCAGAAGGCATCCAGAATTGGGCCCCGGCAGCGATCTCACCCTCGCGGGTCCTTCACCGAGCCTGACACTGCAGCTCCTGTCGTGGCCCTTAGCACAGTAGTCTCGGCTCTTCCTGGCCTGGGTCGCCAGTCTAGTCTCTCTCCGCGGTGAGATTCCTCTGTCACTTCCGCATTTCTTAGTCGGTCTCCTAAGCAAACGACATGCATGTGAAATTTTGCCTGAGAGTTTTCTTTTGAAGGAATCAGAACTACCACTGACTCGTGTGTGTGCCTGTGCGCGTGCACACACGTGTGCGGACCTGTGCATGCCCGCGTCGTGTCTAGCACCTTCCCACCCCCGTCCTCACAGGCATCCAGACGCCCCCGGGCTGGTTTGGGGACGTCTCGTGCCCTGCAGAGCGACAACACGCTGCCTGGAGTGGACCGAAGCGCAGAGCGTAGAGGAAGGCGGAGGACTGGAGGCCGACACCGCAACAGAACACCGGCGCCCCGCTTCCCACGGCGGCGTCCACCTCTGCTCCCCAAAGCACCGCGCGGGGCAGAAACCAGAGAGGCGTCCCACGCATTCTGGTCAGGGTCTGTCGGTCACTGACAACCGTAAGTGACAAATGCGTAAGAATAACGCATTTTAACACAGGTAAGAGAAGCAAAGAAAGACGCACAGACGGGCCCCTCTCCGCGTTGTTTTTCTTCCCAAGGCCTACAGTGAAAAGATCTACGGATAAAGGAATTCTCAAATCTGTATCTGAAATGATTCTGTCTCCAGAATATGTACAGAATTTCTACAATCGAAGCCAAAGAGACAAAACAAACTAAGACATGGGACAAAGAGCTTGAACAGAAAGATGCACAAAGCCTAAATAACCACAAGGAAAGACTGCAGCCTCAAGTGTGAGCCCCGCACTGTGTGAGCCCCAAGTCCGGTGAGCTCACTGCAGCCTGGGAAGCCGCGCCAGCCCAGGTCCACCATGACGGTGTCTGGGGCTCAGCCCTGTCTTCCCCCCTCCAGTGGCCGCCCGCTGCTGGTTACCTGCATCCTGGGCTCACCCTGTGAGATTACCACGGAGAAATGTGAGAATACAGCAAATCCAGGGCCAGACCAGAGCCTGCTGAGATCTGACAGGGCTCAGCCATTTCTGCTGGAATAAACTCTGCTTGGGTGGCCGTAAACCTCTTGGTTCTTGTCCAGAGTTCTGCCGAAATGGATTCTGAAGATGTCTGCCGGATTCCTCACTGCTGCCCCAGAGGGAAGAGCTTTCTGGATCCCCCCACAGTCCTTCGTGGTGATGCGCTGTCCCTGTGTCCAGGGCTCACACGACCACAGCGAAGCATCGCACACAGGATTGCAGCGTGGGTGCAGTCGTGCATATTCCTGACACATATGCAGAGTTTTGAAGCTGCTCCTGAGATCAGAACACAGAACAGAGCACCAGGTTTTCCTATGTCGCCTCTTCATAACCTCACATGCTCTCTCCACCAAGGGGCTGTCACCGCCCATCTGTCCTTACATCGGCATCTCCAGCCACCAGAGCGCTTGGGCCCCGGGACTGGCCCCACTCACTGCCCCCGCTCTTCTCCACCACAGGCAGCGAGGGCTCGGGGCCTCTGCACGCACCCATAACACATCTTGCAGCCAGAGCGTGTGAGTGCCTGGCACTCGGCCCCCTGGAGGCAGGCACAGGCTCGTGCCCATGGCCGCCATGATCTGGCAGAAGCTGGTTGTGTCGGTCTCCATCACAGCCTGATCTTCAGCCTGGGCAGGAAAGCTGTGTTCTGGACCTGGACCCAGCCGTGGTGCCCAAGATTTCATAGAGAGAGTCGTGTATCAGAACCTTAAGAAATCATTAACGCTATGCCTCCACTTTGCAGAGGAAGAAATAAACTTGGAGAGAAGCCAAGAACCATAGGTTATGTGATGCCATGACAGCCCCAAGTTTACATGCTCTGTGATGCACTGATTTGTGTTAAAGACAAGGAGGAGGGAAGAAGGAGGAGAGGAAAGGGGGAGAAATATCCATTTCTGGGTTGTATTTATCTATAAAATAGTATTTGAGCCAATGTAAACTTCAAATTAAAATAGAAAAATTAAAAAGTAATGACCATTGGGAAGAATCTTTCTTGTTAATTGTGGTAACTAAAACTCTAACCAAACTACTTCAGATAGCTTGACAAAAACAGGTTCTTCTCACTTACTTTTAAAAGATTGTGGGAAATTTTGTTTGAGACACTAATATTTCCCAGGAATCTAACTGGGAATAATTATCTATAGTAGAGTTTTCCTTAGGGAAGCAAGGGCCAGCAGAATTATTTGTAGATGTCACCATAATAATTTTTCAAGATAGAATAAAATGTTCACGTTGATTGAAAGAGTGCATGAAATCTTGTAGGGTGGTAGCTGGGTTATATGCTGACAGATGCCGGAGAACACTGCTGTAGGAAGTGGAGCTCACCTGGGTCCTTCTCAGCCTCACCTGTGACTGGAGACTGCAGATTTACCTCCAGGTAATTGTCCCCACCAGACTCTTTATCTGATTTGCAAGATACCAGCCCAATTGATTCATGCAGAAATTAAGACCTGTGACATATCTGTGATAGGGCCAGGGAACTGGGAATTGACCGTTATTGATGCCAAAAGAAGAAAAAAAGAAAAGAAAAGAGAAACTGTCATTCTGTCCTGACCACGGTCGCCTGCGCTTCAGAATTCCGGTCCGCACTGGGATTTGTGCAGCAGACACAGATTCCATTCTTCTGACTGTTGTTAGTTTGTATTTTCCCAAATTTCACTTTACTGTGACCTGTCAGCCTGACATGGAGGATACTATCCAAAAATCAGAGGAACTCACTTTCCAGTATTTTGCCTCAAAATATAGTGGGCAGTGACTCACACAGATACTCCTCCTGACCAGCTACCCAGGACAGGCATTTCCCTGAGGCCCAGCATCGACCAAGTCGGGAATTCCTTCAGAAACAGCGCCATCCACCCCGTCTGGGTTCCGTGTCTTCGTTGTCCTTGCTGTGTTGCTGGTTTTCAGGAGAGTCAGAGACGAATTTCCACTGGATACTAAAATTGAAAAGACCTCACAGCTTATATTTCTCATATTCATCCCATTCAAAGAAACTGTGACGTATTTTAATTGAGAAGTTTAAACCAGTACTTCTAACATTAACACTCTGTAGCCTAAAAAAGAAACTCCTTAAAATCATCGTCAAAACTGAAAATAAAATAATATACCCCTGTGGAAACCCACTCAGCACGCTTGTGTTCTGCATGGAGAAAGACCAGCCAACTAATTTTATAAAAATAAATACCATCCAGTCTTGTGTCCAATTGTGAAAGCTCCAACAAGGCGCATGCTCCAGAGCACCGGAAGTCTGATGGCCACAAAGACAGGCCTGGCGCCTCCTTTCTAACGGGGACCCGAGGAGCAGGAACGAACCTCCAGAAGTTACCATCCCCACAGACGCTCCAGGTGAATTTCCTCCTCCTCCCCTCACCGTCTCGGCACCTGGGAGAGTAGGGCTGCGGGTGAGCCTGAGCGGCGTGGCCACCAGAGGGCGCCGCGACCTCGCTTTTCGCTTGTGCTTCACTATGTTTGTGGTCATGATTTTTCTTTTCTGTAGTTTCTGGTATTGTTTGCTCTGGTCTTGGAGATCGGATCAAGGTCCTTTGCACTGAGACACATACTTTCTCCCTTAAAAAATGCCTTTTTAAAATTTTGAGACAGAGCCTCACCAGTCGCTAAATTGTCCATGCTTAGCTAAAACTCAGCAGTTTTCTACCAAAAAGAGCTTGTTCCCCACCAAGCCAGGTTTATTCTGCTCATAGTTTCGACTACTGGTGCAAAGTTAGCACTAGCTGGTCACTCTCAGGCTTAATCTGGTAAATTCGCTCATTTCTGATGTGGAAGCCCTTTGCCTAGAGACTTGATCACAAAGGTTTCAGAGGGAGAAAAAGTCTAACTGGCAAGAAAGTATCATATGTAAATTGTGGTGGACGAAGAATCTCAAAACGGGTTAGCAGGCAAGGCATGTCAGGTGAAGTCCGACAGAGGTCACTTCCGTCAGGTGGAAGGTCTCTCCAGCGGTTCTGCACACAGTCCCATTTCCTCACACGAATATCCAGGCAGTATTTCCAGACAGTCCCGTTACTCTGTGAATGGGATTTCTGGGCCGGGCCTCGTCCTTTTCCCACAGAGTTGCACAGGACAGAGACTGGCTGTCCCTGCGCACACAGGGCCGCGGTCGCCACTTCCCAGGGCCCTGAGGCTGGGCATGCAAAATCCTTTCTCTCTGTCCCCACCTAGAGATGCCGCTGCCTCAGCCTACGGCGGAGCATTCTGGAAAGGAGCAGCCTTCGGCTCCCCACGCTGACAGTGACCTCGGGGTCCCCAAAACCAGCCCACGGCAGCAAAACCTGGGAAGAAATCTCCACGTCCACAGAAGACTCGTGCGTGACAAAGAGACGACTGCACTGATTGAAAGACCGAAACTTGTTAGCGTTTAGCTCAGGGCTCCTGACTTCCGGCTGCTCCGCACAATCGTCTGGACAAAGGTTGTTCAAACCCTGCGACACAGGCCTGTAATTAAATCACAACTGCTGCAATCAAAGCCACCCATTTGTCAGGTTTTTAAAGTTTTCCAGAAGTTTCCAGTGTCTGCCGGTGTTGATAATTCCCTACGGAATTCACTGATTCCCGAACCTTTATTTGCAGCAGTCACTTGAGGTCCTTTGAGACTGCAGGCTGCGGGTCCGGGCAGCGGCGCGTCCTGGAGGGGTGGCCACAGATGCCAGCCTGACAGGGAGGCGGCGTCTGTGCCCGCCTCTCAGGAAACCCCAGCCCCGAGGCTTCGCTCTGGACCGGTTCGCTTTCTAAACCGGTCTTTCCGCGAAGTCTGGCGAACACCCAGCTTTTCAGGGGGAAGAAGATAAACGAAGGAAGTGAATTAAGGGGGAGAGACAGGTACTGCCTGCCCTACTCCGGAGATCCAGGGCTCTTCCCAGATCCCTACTAGGGCACCGTCAAAAGGCTGAGCAGTTTCTCTGCACACAGACATAAACCCAGCAGCAGGCAGTAGAAGGAGGCTTTTTTCTTTATTCTATAGTCTAGTAAAGTTTATGGATACATTTTGACATCATAATCTTCAGTGAAGTATATCAAGCACAGGAGCTTTTAACACTGCATGATTTCCCTTCTATGAGATACCTGAATACAAATAAATTAATGGTCTAATAGAAAACAACATAAGAAATAAGGAGACAGATATTTTTTGCAAAAGGGAAGAGGACCAAAAGATGGAGGGAGGGAGGGGCTGGGGGAGGAAAGGAATAAAAAGGGGTAAAGATGTGTTACGTACATACACCGACTCCCACAAGGCCTGGAATCATTGCGTACTGCACAGATTTTCTTAAACGTGACTCACAGGCACCGTGATCAGTGAGGCGCATATACCATCACCTTTCTGAGAATGGCTGGAAAAATCATGTCTGGATTTGTCATCTGACAAGCCCAGAAGCACTTGTCCTTCCGGTGTTGCAGAGGATTTAGCAGGGAGGATGAGCCGTCCTCCTACCCCTCCTCCTCCTCCTCCTCCTCCTCCTCTTTCTCCTCCTCCTCTTCCTCCTACAGTCCTCATGGCTCCAGTTTCAGAACAATCTCCTTCTTCTCCAAATGCAAAACGTTTCCTTCTGTAGCACTGTGGCTGCCTGGAAACAGCATACAGGAAGACAGACGAACACGCCATGCCATGAGGGCCCTAAGCCCGTCACACAGGTATTTCCCACTCGAGAAGGTCCAACGCTGTCGCAGATCCAGGGTGCAGCCCTGTGCGCTGCACAGGCCGTCCCGGGAGGCACCAGGCGTGAGCTAAGCCCCGTCTGTGCCCAAGTGCAGGGTCACTGCAGGGTGCAGCAGTCTGCCTGCAGCTTCCGCAACTTTCTGCTTTTGTTTTGTTCATCAAAACACAGCTTCATCAAAGCAAATTTTATAACTTCAAGCGGAATGTAGCCATTTGTATTCTTTAATAGAAATCATACTCAATTTTGTGAGCAGTTATTAAATAATGTCTTCTGTTGTTCAAGTTCCTTGTTAGCAGAAACTAAAGCTTGTCTTTCGGAGTTTCTCCTTCTTTCCTGCGTGTTTAGACGTTTTGTTCAAGAAGGAGGAGGCGGCAAGGTGCCCAGGAGAGGTGCCCAAGTGGGAAACAGGCTTGACCAAGTGTGTTAAAGCCCGTCCTTCAGGTGGCACAGGTTTAAGAAGGGGCCAGTGAGCTGGTTTTACCCAAGTGACATGGAAAGACATCCAGGAAATTTCTTCTTCATAAATACAGAAAAACGTATTTTTCTGTTTCTTTCTTTCTGAAATCAGTTTGTTGACATTTAAATTTATTGTGCAAGTCAAGTGTCGTTTCTCACGTCACAGAGCAAGCACCTGATGCCATGCATGCCTGAACAAGGACCTTCTTTCTATTTTAGGTATTACCTTGTATCTCCCCTTCATTCTGGGGGAAGGAGGTTAATTCCTCAACTAGCTGAACCTCCTGGAGGGTAGTGAGACATTCCTTGAGATCGATGTGCCCGTGGGCTCTGCATGTGCTTTATCTGTGAAAGGTATGTGTGACTCTTACTAGGTTGATATTACGAATGCCCACGTGTAGAAGAAACCAGCCTTAAAATCGTTGAGCGTCTTGTGCAAGTGGCATGTCCTTCCTACCTCTTCACCTTGCCACGCTTTCTGGTCGCAGTTCAATGGGAGCGGAGACTCCAGCATTGCGGCAAGTTCTGGGATCAAAAAGGAGACGCCCCCGGGAAGCCGACCCCGGCCCGGCAGTGAGATGGGCTCACGACGTTTATGGACACTTTCCGACAATCCTTCCACTGTCAGAATCAGTTCCTTTCTGAAAACACACAGGTCCCCAGTGCTCTCATCACTATTCTCCAGTGGATTGGGCACAGCTGGAGACGGACGGGCAGGGAGTTCTCCTGGTCCGGCAGTGCCGAGGGCTCACTTGTAACGGCCACCGGCTGCAGGTCTCTGCACCACCGCGTCCCTGACTTCACGGCAGTCATGCTAAACTTTGTTTTTAAGTTGATTAGTGAAAATTGTGGGTACATTTCATATAGAACTTATTCTCTGGAAATACAAATGTCATGATGATTTAGACTATGGAGGTGCATGCAGCCGACTTGCTGCCGGAAGTGCGGCCTGGTTAGAGGAGGGTCACTGAGGCGTGACCCGGAAGTGCTCGCCCCTCTGACTCCTCCCTTCTCTTGTTGATTCCTGGCCGCCATTTGTGCAGTTTTGTTTCCCCTAGGGTTGCCTGCTGTGGTGTTTCTGTGTTTAAACCTGCTAAACATGAATGGAAGCTTCTGCACTGTGAGCTGAGATAAATATTTTCTTTTTTAAGTAGTCGATGTCAAGTATTTGTTTCCTAGTGACAAGAAAAGTGCTTAAGACACGTTATGGAATGGCTGAATCAGGAGAGCATAGCTTTAGGTATCATGAGTGGTATTACCTTTGAGATTGTCCTTTTCACTCTACAGCGGGGGCCCTGGTTCACGGAGATGAAGCAATTTTATAAGGTTTCGCAGAAAGACAGATAGAAACTAGATGTATACCCGTTCTTTCTTATTCTGACACCTCATAATGCCTCAGATTTCCTTATCCTTTTCCCCCGAAAGGTTAAAACATTTTTAAAAAGGATGTTTTTCCTTAATTTGTACCATAATCCTTAAGTCACAGAAATATGTCTTGGGCTGTTGACAGCTCTCCATTTCTGCCAGTTCTCCAACATTTTGTTACATTCTTCTGAGTATGTTTTTGTCATTAATTGTCAGTCACAAAAGTCCTTTGAGTCAAGAGACCCCAAGAGAGCAGTAAGTTTAAGGATATCACGTAGCTGAAATGTTATTGATATCTCTATAAAGATAATTAAAAGTTATGCATTTCTATAAAAAAATCTAGATGTGAAAACCTCATAGCTCTATCAGGTGGTGAATCAGATTGAAGAGTATGAAGATGGCTTTCGGAATGTGTCTGGATTTTTTGTTTTGTTTTTCCTTGTTGTAGATGCTATTGTTCGGAAATAAATTTTAGAAAACAATCTAACAAACACTATGTCCAAATCCTCCTAGATCTCAGCCCCAGCCACGTCTTTGCATCTAAGTCCTGTGTGGACTTTTCTCTCAGTCTGGGTCTGGCAGGATCACTCTGCTGCTTTCATGTGCATAGAAATTCTGCTGTGATCAGCACCTTCAGTATTCAGTGAGAAGATGGTCGCCAAATGCAGTAGTTGTTCGACTGCTATTTATTACCATGGAATGGCTTTCCTTTTTAAAAAATGAAACAACAACAAAAAAAAACTAAAGACATGAATATGAATTGCTTAATAGTCTTTGTAATAAATTGGCAGCAGATTTTCTTTTCTTCTGTTGATTTTACATGGAGTGATTTATACATGAGAATGCTTTTGATACCTAAAAGTTTCAAAAGGCAAACATTTGTCAAATAATAAGTGAGAAAACGTCTCCATGAGATGTGAAGCTATTTCATGGCCTTAGCTAATTAACTCTCCCTTTAATTCTTTGAGGGGCATCTCAATATACCTACCTAGCACACAACGTTAAATGACATGCATAGATAATTGACACTCAAGCCATACCTCCCTTTGACAGTTTAAGAAAGAGAGAGGAAGGTAATCAGATCTCAAAATAAGGGCCAAGATCCCAAATTGGATCCTTAGTACAAAAAAAAAAAAAAATCTCAAGGAGGGATTTTCTCAGTTACACAGATTAATTACCTGAGTTACCATGAGACTTGAAGTCTTTCTGCAACTAGGGGCAGTGAGATGAGATGTTTCTCTTTCTATTTTGCACTGTGTGGGAGAAAACCATCTTGTGGGTGAGCACTTGGGCATGCGTCTATGGGATTTCACTGTAGCAAACAATTATCACAGATAAGTAATAGAAAAACATTGATTAAGAGACACATTTCCAAATCAAATAGTGTGTCAGCCTTTGAAAAGATTTTCGCATTTCTCCTGCTAATGAAGAAGGCAGGTTTTACCATGATAAATATTGTTTAGCTTCCAAGTCTCATAAATTAAGTCTTGCTCTGAGCCCAAACTGGGATCCTGTTAAATATCTGGAATTCCTGGTGTGATGCCTGATTCCCACCAAAGGCCGTTCAGTTCACTTGTGTCCACAGAGAGACAGCCACACACATGACACCAAATCCTCGACTGAATGACTTGAAATTATGCCGATTCCAATGTATACACCCTGTGTGTTTTCGGAATAAACTTTTGAGATTCCTCCCTCCAGTAGAAGACAGTGATCGCCGAGTACCCACATTCTCCCATCTCCTGGCCAGGCACCCTCAGGTGCACTGACTTCTCTGCAAGTGCGTGGAAGTTGATTCATTTTTTATCCTCTGGATTTCAGTGTTGCTTTTTCTCTCTGTTGTTAGCAGAGCAACATCTCTGGAGTCATTTGAAAATGTGCTTTCTAAGAGTCTGCTAGCAGTGAGCCTTTCTGTTAGTATCAGAAGTAACCAGTGAGGGCCACTGCCCCAGCACAGACCCATACTTGTGGGCTTGTTGCCTGAGGATGCGGGACTTCAGGGTGGAGCTCAAACCCAAGACAGATACCCAGGTCTCCCACATCCACTCACACTGGACACTGCAGACATCCAGACAGATGGATGAGGGCCCTTGTTTTCTCAGGAGTCTACTTTACTTGCACAAAAAGAGAATTTATTTTTGCTTTCCCTTCAAAATAAAAGAGTGGTCATTTCTTGCCAAACACTGTTTCTCTAGCTCAGTAATTTTTCATCTGTAAACAATGTGTTCTTGATGATGTAAGCCATTTTTGCTGTGGGTTGTAGATACCAAAGGTAAAACAGTGAATGATTCTGAGTGAGCATTTTTGCCCATGCTGTCAGCATCGTACAGTGAGTCGTTTACTTCCTAACTCATAGCATGCCCAGAGGTCACTACTCACGCCAGTGGGAAGATGCTGGATATCAGAGGGAGCACAGTGAAATCATAGCTCAGATGTTCACAAATCCAATATTAGAAGCCAAAATGCTCTGGCACTGGAGTCCCATCCCTCTTCTACATCCTCCGCAAGAGCAGAGAGCAGAGGAATTCGGATCTCAGTGCTTCTACTTGGTGACTTTAACAAGCTCAGTAGGCATTTCCCTGTCTGCCAGGTGGAAAAACAAAGAAATAGGAAAGTAGTGACAGAGAAATGGAGATGAAGAGGTGACTGGTGTGCGATGGTGGCTAAGAAGGCAGGAATGGACTCATGTCCGAATGAGCTTCCCTGACCTCCTCTTCCGGTGCTGAAGGTGTTGCCCACCCAGCACTGACACAACCTTAAGTCTGAGAACAAACAGACAGAAAGGAAAGAAGAAACCACCACACCAAGCAAACCAACTCTACTTTTCCCCATACGACAAATTGTGTGCTTCAGATGAACTAGAGGATTCCCTCCTAGGGAGGAGACCAGGAGTTCACTCCCAGAGTCCCCAGCATGGTAGCAGAAGCAACATGAAAAGTTGCTTCTAGAGAAGTTCTGTTTTGCTCTCTGCAATGTCAGACAAGACTTACTCCAGCTTTAAGGGCTTGCTTCCCTGTAAGAACTGTAAGGACTTGAGCTCTGTGCAAAATGGGAATTCATCTCATGATAGGTTCTCAGAGGGGGGTCATTTTAACTGGGCTTCATTTTAAAGTTGCCCAGCCCACACAGCACCACATCCTGAAGTCACACCTACCTTGGCTCTGGGGGGTGGTCATGGCAGTACTGAGAGTGATGACTACAATTCAGGAGATAGTTTGATATGTCAGCAAGAGTCAGCAGAGGCCAGATTTGAGTCCACAGAAACAAAGATGGAAAAATACTGTGCTTATTTCCCAGAATCAGAAACAAGAATGAAAATTCCTGCATGAGTAGCAGAGATCACCTCAGCTGGGCTGCAGGTGGGATGTGCGGAGTAGAGTCCCAAAGCTGAGACACCTGGAAGGAGATGTCGGGAAATGGGTAGGAGCCGTGGAAGCATCCTGCGTATCAGGGCCATCTTTGCAGTGAAACAGGAAGCAAACTCAGCTGAGTGAGATCTTTGGAGGAGGTGGTGCGAGCCGGTATTCAGCGGATGGATGGTTATGTGTGGCATCCGGGGAGAATGAGAGAATGTGTAGTCCAGGGAAATATGTTTTTGAATAGCAGGTGGTCCTGAGATCCTACTGAGCTGTGCTGTGAATCTGAGGGATGGTGGCTTTCTCCTGCTTCAGCTTTAGTTTATTAACTGTCCAGGGAGAGTGTAATGCACACTCCCATCCACCCACACACTAACACACTCACCTCTTGTGTTGATTTAGAATTTGTTTTCTGTCTCCTCTAGACCCTGCAAAACCCTGTCTTGAATTCTGTAGCTCATGTTCTGACTACAGCTGAGATGATGTTTTTAAGAATAATAACACAAAGACAGTATCATGACTACCAAGCAAGTGTTATTTTTTCTTCTTCTTGGGCCCGTTTCTCTTGAAAATTGATACTGACGATAAAATGAACAAAAACAGGAATGAAGATCTCTCGTCCTCACCAGTGTAAACCACTACGTCATCACTGAAAATGGGTTTAGAAATCAGTCCTTTCCCTTATATTACAGATTGGAAAAATAGAGACCAAAACACACGAGAGGCCCTACAGCAGTATCCACCGTGTCCCCAGAAAACCTCACCTGAGCAGTTTCCCAGGAGCCAAATCACTAATCAGACTCTGGCTATTTTAAGACCTGGCTGGGGTGGAGATTTTATTTAGGTTTTGGCAGCTCCATAGGGACAAATGGCCAGGAGCTTCCACACTGAAGCTCTTTGCCTTGCAGAGCAGGTGTGTGGAAACATGCTAGGACAACTCCTGGCAGACGCTCAGTCCAACTTCTGTTACACATTTCACAACTCAGGAGGCAGAAGAAACCTAACCCTGCATAGCATCCCTCTCAGTATTGTTAGGGTAATGTCTCTACTGTTGCCTGGATACTTTCTTAATTGCCTTTCATAACGTGTTGCATAAGCTAGCAGCCCCATGGAAAATGTAGAACTGCAAATTGTCACCGTGATTATTTCTTTCTAATTTCTATTTGGAATTAAAAGCTGAAACACATGCATTATTGTTGTACCTTAGACATTGCCTTGTGGCTTTGATTAAATAATTTACTTTCTGGGCTTATGAAATAAGATAGGTGGAACACAACAATGGCTTGAATTTTGTTAAGGTTACAGCATCCAACTGTGTGATGCACCAGTGTGAAGGCTGCAATGACCCCATTAGCCACTCACAACCTTTGCCCGGTGTCCTTGTCTCCCCTGAGGCAGCTGCACTGACCAAATTCACACAAAAGCTGATGATTCTGATGTCTTATCTCCCATCCCACAAACATTCTGTGTTACAGGCAGGGGAAAGAGAGGAAAGGGTAAAGAAAAGAGAAGAGAGTTCATGAAAAAATGCCCTTGGATTCCTTAGTGGCAGATTCTTTTTCTTCCCTGAGGGTGTAGCCTCAAAGGATGCCAGGCAGGCTCAAGATGAGAGGAGGATTCACCTTTTCCTTCTTGTCATCAAACTCCACCCCCATAACCCACACCATCTAGAAGAGTGTGGATGGCACAATGTATGGAGATGGTGCCGCAGTCTCGCCAGAGGCCTCAGGTACCAGGCAGAGTCTGCAAAAGCAGCTGCCAGAACCCAGCCAGTCTGCAAGTCACGTGATGTCTGCCTCAGAGCACTCTGATGAATGTGGCCCTGTCTGGGCAAAATGAGGAGCTTCCTTGTGTAGAAGTGGTTACTGCCCAGAGTAAATTTAGGAAAGAAAGCATTGCAAAGTCAGGATAGTATTTCTGCTTATTTAAATGAATAAAATTAAGACCTTTCAATAGATACTACTGTACTTTGAAACTTCTTTTTATATTAGCAGAGAAGTGATATAGATAACCAAGGACAAATGTTGAGATGCATTCAAAGTTCAGAGTAGAAAATATGTCTGAAATCCCACTCTTTGGAGCTTAGTAACTTTGATGTTCTTCTCACATTTACTTTCAGCATTTGTATGCATATATTCCTGTGTTCATGACAGTACGATGCCTTCCAAAGCGTCACCCCTGGAAGTATACTAAAGACTTGTGCCTAACTCTTCACTAATGATGGGGAGGCTGCACTTTAGCTGCCATGATATGCTGGCCCTGTGACGTCTGCATCAGTCAGCTTTCTGCTGCTGAGACAAAATCCCTGACACACCCAACGAGAAGACATGGAGGTTTCCCTGAGCTCACAAATTCAGAAGGTCCAGTCCTGTTAACCAGCTACAAGGTGTAAGGCCCACATCTCACCTCTGTGATCACCAGGCTTACCCAGAAGTGTGCTTTACGAACATACTCCGTGAAGCCTCACACCACAAAGGTGACAGTCAGGTTTAGCTGTCCCAGTGCCAAATCCTTGAGGCCTCTTTAATAGTGAGGATTGGGACTTTTCACATTTATGAAATTTTAATGTTTTCTTATATTAAATTTTCTTTGGAAATGCAGAAAGCTTATAATTTAGCCTTGATTTGAGTAGTTTAAATGGTTCATTGTTTGAGTAGCATGCTTAAGTCCATTCAAGAATGACAAACATGGATGAGCCCTGATGTAACGTGTGGTATGAAGGCTTCATATGTAACATGGCCAGTCTATACTGAAGAATACTGCCTTTTAATCATTAAATTCATACTGAAGTATATAATTAAAATGAATTCATCACTTCTTATTTTTCTCTTCCATGTAATCTTAATAATAGATCTCTCCTTCTATAGGACTGTGAGTAGATGCTAAGTTTGAAAGTGCACTTACGTTGACTCTGTATTGGTCATCTTTCTCATTGTTGGGTATAATAATTGATATTTCTGATTCAAAGAAGAAGAGATTTATCTGGCTTACAATTTCAGAGCAGTCAGTCCATGGTAAGTTGGCTCTAGGCAAGAACATCATGGCAGACGGGCTTGAGGGAGAAAAACTACCTAGTTCCACAAAGCCAGAAAAAAAGAAAAAGGAAGCCATGCCATAGTAGAAGGAGCCTGGACAGAGATGAGCCCAAGGTACTATCTCCATGACCCTTCAAGACACAAAGGCCCCCACTCCTCTCGGTGGATCCCAAGCTAAGCATGTTGGCAGTTAAGCTTAACCATTAAAAACATCATTTAAAAAGTCTTAATGTTGTCCCTTTGGCTTCATGAAGACATGCTGAGGTTTCTCCTGTCCCGTTAGGGTCATTACTGATGCCTGGACTTGCTGGGGATAAAGCTGCTGTGTTCTTCCAGTCAGTAAACAGACAAACCACAACCAGATTCAAGGTGTTGTTTCATTCATACTTATAAACTTCTACTCCTGTGTGTAGCTTTTCACATTCAATGTACTATTGTATATAACACACACTGCTGTCTGTGAGCTGAAAAACCAGCTTTAGTTTCCTCTCTGTCTCTTCAAATTTTTCTACCTGAATAAGAGAATTTTGCTTTCCATGTGTCATGTGTCTATACTGATTTTTAAGCTTCTCCCAGAGTTACAACAGCAACATGATATCCACACAAACTTTGGCCCTAATTGTCTGTGGCTGACATTTTGTATTGACCTATCAGACAGCCTGATTCAGGTTAAATCTGGTATAAAAATGACCAGTCACTGAATCAGTGAGTGATTACAGGCAACCTTGAAAATTGTCAGCTCTTCATTAAACATCTTGTGCAACTGGACAACCCTCTCCCCAAGACTTCATTCATGGATGTAGGAGCTCCAATAAAACTGGTGTCTAAATTGCTAACTTATGGGGGAATCTTGACCCAATTTTTGCAGGCTATTCCACTGAATACATGATATACCTAATTTTTGCCTTGCTCATAATTTCTTATGAGTTTTAAAGAAAAAGCCAATTTTTATCATATTCAGAAAGTAACCTAGAGGGAATTTTTACTTTGAAAATCATTTTTGTTTGTTTTTGTGGTGGTTGCTGTTTCTGACAATGGGGTCTCACTCTGTTGCCCCGGTTAGAAATCTACATTTAAATGAAATATTTGTATTTATTTCTCTCTTTCTTAGGATAAACTATTCTTAGATAACTCAGACCTTCCTCAAGAATAGTTGCTTTGTGAAATATTCATGATGGCACAGGAACTCTTATTTTTTAAGAGAAGCACATGGACAGGGTGAACAACCTCTTTACCTGTATACAGGACCCTGAAAAGTACTGTATGTCCCCAAAATGACATCTCAGCTTTTATTGTATCATTGGTTTCTCTTCCTTCTTCTGCCAATCATCTGTGGCTGTTGACTAAGAAACTACTTTCCCCCATATTCTATTCAGCCCATTCTTCTCTTATTAGGCTTACTATATGGGCTCAATACTCCCCTTTGTGTAGCATCTCCATCTATGTTTCCCACCACCAGCTCTGTCTCAGGTCCTGAATCCATGCCCACTGTTGTCCCAAACTGACTTTGCTGGCCGTGTGTCTCCTAACTGCTTTCTTCCCTGCACCCCCCACCTGCCCAGAGAAAAACTGCATCAGGATTCCTGAGGCTGAAACAGCATGAATTATGGTCTCCTCCTCTTTATCGAATCTTCAGGCAACTGTGCAATGCTAATACTTCTTTTGTAGCATTGCTCATCTTACCTATTTTCCACTGCTGAAAACTTTATTGGAGCCTCAGCCTATCTTCATGAATTCCCAGAGGGTGTGTGGACCCCTGTACAGTGACTTTCACCATCTGCTGCACATAATAGTCACATTAATCATCTTGAAACTGACTTTCAATGCACAGAGCTTCTTTTCAATATTCTTCTGATGTGATTCATGATTTAGTAGAAGATATAAAATGATCCGGTTTTGTTCCTATTCTGCAATTGGATCATACTATACAGTCATAACTTTTCTGTAATTACCAATTCTCTGTATTTTTTCACTGGAATTTTGTAAACAAACTTCTCCAACTTCTTCTTCTTGTCTTCACAACTCCTTTGACTGTTCTCTCTCCACAGTTTTGCTCACCATTTCTCAGATGAATTACCCTCCCAATCCGCAGTCTATTCAAATTCCTTGTAGAAGCTGAGCTTATGTCATCTTTACTTGATACCAGTGGTGAATTACTGCAGCCATCTTTGCCTGACGTATCTGTTTTGTGTCCTTTAAATCACTTTCTGTTTCATCATTTTAAGAGCATAGTTATCAAATAGAAATACATTTCTGTAAAGACACTGAAGCCAAGCAAGAGTGACAAGATCAGGAGTCACAGCTCTGCTTTGTGGCTGTCAAGCTGTACTTTGCTGACTGAGCTCATAATAAACATAGGGCCTCAGTTTACTTCCCTGCAAAAGAAGAAGGGCTGGAAAGCTCATCTTCAACTTCTCTTTCAATCATGTCCAATGACTGACATTTAAAGGTGTTTGATGGAGGACAGCAGCACTTTTTTAAGGCAGACTCCATTATTACACAGTAGACTACTTTGCTCTGTATGTATCTGGTGACTTCTTCCAGCCCATATTCTGTACACATTTGAAGAATTAGCATAAAAATAATAGACACATTACAGTGTAATGCTTTTGCACTGTTCCCTGAGATGGAGTATGCCTGTAACCCCATTACTTGGGAGCCTCAGGCAGGATTATTGACTCCAAATTCAAAACCAGCATGGACTATATAGTAAGTTCAAGACCAGTCTGAACTACATAGTGCAAACTTGTCTTAAAAAGCAGGTTTTCTAGCATGACATAAAACTAATTTTATTTATTAAGATGTAGGAATACCTCTATAAAATATTGAATAAGTTTAGTCAACTTTTACCAAAATAAACAAGGAAACCTGGTAAATATAAGATGCTGGGTCAAGTATCAGGGATAAGAGTACAGAAATTACTTTGAAATCATTTAGTCCACCCTTTAGAATTCAGTTGTCTAGTGCTGGAGGCATAAAAATGAAGAAAGGGCTGAAATCATGGACGTAAGAAGTCGTTGATTGCTTCCACTTGCTGAACATTTACTGTAAACAAAGATTTATGCCAGGAACTTAACTTTCACAGAAACCAAGAAATACGCATTGACTATAGATTTTCACTCTGTTCTATAGTAGTTATTATTCCTTTGTCTACAGAATATTTTACCTATAATATCAAATTAGAGTCCTTAATCTCTCTGCAGTTATATATCCAGGATGGTGGTAATGAACTCTTTCCTACCTCCTTTTAGATAGATGTTAAGGCATGCATGCACATCTGAGGGAATACCTTTTTTACAGTGCTGCAAGTGTATATCTAGAGACATTTGGAAAGTTTGCTTTGAGGATGGACTGTTTCATGAAAGAAAAAGTTCCTTCTACTCCATGAAAGAGTAGATTTTATGGAGATGGGGGGGAGTAAATAAGTTGTTCCAGACACAGGCAAATGGGATGAGAAAATCTCAGAGGTATAGCACAGTATTCAAGAATTTCTCTGTCTTAGCACAAATACAAAAAACAGGGAGTGAGCAAGAGCAAATAGCTCCTGCAGCTGGGGAGAAGAATATTCTAAAAAAAATGTTGCTCACTCCAGGAGAATATTCATGGCTGGAGTGGAAAATACAATGAATCTTTAAAGGAAAATATTGCAGTGAAGAATGCATTGCAAGAACAACAGGGAGATGAGTATGGTGGCACAGGCTTGTAATCCTAGCACTTGGGAGGCAGAAGAAGGAGGATCGCTGTGAGTTCAAGGCTAGTCTGGGCTACATAGTGAATTCAGGGCCAGCCTGAACTAAAGAAGAAAAAAAAGAAAAGAAAAACAATGGGGAAAGGACCTTCTAAATGAGGGAAGGATTCTGAGAAGGACGTAGGGTGATGTGATTTTTATGGTACTAATGTGTTTCATTTAAATATAAACTGTGTTTTGTGTCACCCCTTGTTGATTACATATTTAGATGAATCTTTGTTAAATAAAAACATCCCATGGGTCCCAATCCACCTGAGTCTGTGACTCTGGAACTGTGCAGCGTCTGCTTCTTCTCCAGGGTCAAAGTGTCTGTGAAAGGTAAGTGGTTTGAGTGATTCAGGACACTGAAGCAACGGCCACAACTGTGCAACTACAGACACATGTGAGTGAAAGTGGGTGCCAGGAATGGCCTCAGGGAATGCCACGAGCCGAGGAAGGGCATACTCAAATCAAGGGAAAACATACGTGCGGATTCACATAATTTGTCTTTTACTGTCATAAAATTTTGTTTCAAATTTGAATGAAATAAAAGATGAATGATGAGAAATAGAGAGATGAGTCTTTGTCATATGAGACAGGAACTCAGAGATGGGAGGAGAGAGGGAGAGGAGAAAAGTAAGATTAGACATTCTCTATATATTCCGATCACACCTCCTAATTGGGAAATCTAGCCATTCCGACCTCTTTCAAAGATGACAACTAGGACCAGGCATGTAGCTCAGTGGTACTGAGCCTGCCTTGAATGCTCAATGTCCTGAGTTCAATAACCAGTACTACAAAAAAATTAAAAATTAAAAAAGAAAGTAGGGACGAGAAACACTTGCTCAAACATATCAACTACTTCAACTTGTGTAATAGCACAGTGACTCTTTCCACCTGCTGTTTCTGTTGTAATTTGCCGAAAATCGCATCTTCCTACACAGTTCTTCAGATAAATCTGACCTAACCGGAGAGCAGCTCTACCATAGCTATAGACACTAGAAGAGCTCTTTATTCCCTGGATAATTTTCTACTCCTTCTGGTCTGCTGAGTTTTGAGCAATTTTTATCTTGCTCTTTTGTTCCCTTTCCTAGGTTTGTAAGAGTTATGCTTCTCTCACCCTGCATTTGGGAAGAGTGTGTGGGCCACTCTTGGCAAATCCAAGGAAGGTGAATTGTGCAGAGTTTCTGAGCTCCTACCAACTCAACTTTTGTACAATGTGGCAAATCTAGAGCTTTCTGGGCTGTGAAAATGTTAGCCCAATATACTGATATATTTGCATTATTTGTTACCATAGGCAACACAATAGCTCATCAAGAAGTTTCCAGTCAAATCACAACTACTTTAATGGTATCCTTAGCTTTGATGCATCTCCTTATAAATTTTTAATTCAAGATCTTAGCCCTGACCTGGCACAACTTATTCTAAGAAGGTATTTACATTCTAAAAGAACTTTATGCTCTTGCTATTATTTTCTTTCTTTAATATTTCACTACTTATTATTTTGCCCATAACTGGCTTTTGTATATTAAATCACATATTCAGATAATCCTCAGAAGTTTTGACATACCCAAAGAAAGATAATAGGATGGAAATTAGAAAGCAGAACTTTGAATTAATAGTTAAAGAAATAAATAATAACATGTTCTGTATAATATTGAGGATAATAAGACTATCAGCAGGGACTATTACTTATTACATTTTTCTTACATGTGGGATCTGTGCTTGGGTCAGATCAAGCCACTGGTGTGGACCTGGGGATTCCTTCCCAAACCCTATGACTCCTGTTAACCAAATGCAGGTCAGAGGGTCGGGGATTTGCTAGGTGAAGTAACCTGCCAGATCTGTAACTACTTCTGCCTTCCATGAAGCCTAAACTGTGACTTGAAACTCTTTCTGTCCTGATTCATCATACACATTAACATCGTCTTTCAAAGTGGTGATGTACAAGACCACTGTGCACCACGGAGATCAGAATAAAACTCATTGTTCAAGTGGAGTATGTTCCATTTGTCTCCAGACCTGTCCACAATAAAGCACAACTACAGATCCAGCCAGTGAGCCTCTGTGCTGACAGACAAGCTGTGACAGAGAAGACAGAAAACTTACAAACACAGTTGAAGCTGACTATTTTTTTTGTTTGTTTGTTTGTTTTTTTGTTTTTTGAGACAGAGTCTCACTTTGTAGTTCAGGCTGGCCCTGAGCTCAGCCTCAAACTCATCACAGCAATCCTCCTGCCTCTGCCTCCCGAGTGCTGGGATTACAAGTGTGAGCCATGCTCGGCACTGTGGTGTGTGGTACTGATTGCTGCTAGGCATGAATCTCCATACCCAGTATTATATGTGGTTACCAGGGAATCAAACCTGGGCCCTTGCACTTGCAAGACAGGCGCCGGAACCGCTGAGCTAAATCCCCAGCCCTGAAGCTGATTTTTTAAAAAGCATTCCAAAATCCCACAGAAGCCATTGTTTCTGTCAAGAGCTCATGGGGATCATATATACAATTCCCTTGGGTACACTAGAGAGCTAAATGCCTTCCCCTGTAGGGACCGATGTGTCTTCCTGCCTTGGTTGAAGCAACTATGCAAGTCAAATAGTTACTATGGGATATGAGTCCAGATATTTCTTTTAGTTTTTATAAAACACTCTGTCTCCCTCTTCTTTTAACACATCACTTATTCTCCTGAACATAGCAAAAGACTAAATATCAAAATAATGCACATCTTTGTATTTTG
>PVIR01013070.1:0-33937 GCA_004026965.1 Petromus typicus | reverse complement strand
GACAAGCTGCAAAGTGGGCAATGTTGCAGATACAATGATCAACAAGTTAAACATCCCTTTTCCCCTCCCATGGAGACATTTATTATAGAAGGGGGGAAAAGGCAACAAAATCCAATAGTTTTAGATAGTGGAAAAAGCTACAGTGGGAATACACAGGGTGGAAAATAAAGTATGTTGATTGCATCCCAGACATATTTTCAACCACATGAATTCAACATCAGTTTGTCAAGTATCTTTTAAACCCTTTAAGTACTAAAAAAGATTACATTTAGTTTACATATTTGGACAGCTTTCACATGTACATTATTCAATCTTATTACCCAAGTGTATATATACTTTTTTCAACATAGATAGGTCATTTCCATATATGAAAATCTTGCCAATTTACTGCATTTAATCACATAGATTTTATTTTTCTTTAAATAATAGGATATAATTTGACAAAATACTAATGTTGTCCACTGAACATACCATTTGCTATGTTTTTCTCACGCTGTCTTTGATCTACTCACAGAACTTAGAGGCTATTGATTTTTTAATGCCAAAATAAAAATATCACATTCATTCTTAGTATGACTACATTTTTTTGGTCAAAACAACTATTCTTAATGTATTATAGCTTGAGAGTTATCTTATTACCCAGGGTTTTATCTTATACAACTATTGCTAAATATGGATTTCCACAGCACAGCTACTATTATAGAGTAATTCTTACTCTCAGAATGTACACTATTTCTAAAACCACAGAAGTCAAACCACAGTGGAAAATTCAGCTAATCTGGGGAGAAATAGCAAGATAATCTTCTGCAAGCCTTCCTCTCATGCACTCTAATGTGGCCTATATTTCTAGTGCTTCTTTAACCCATACAATTAAGCAAAACTATCTTTATCTGTGTCTGTCTGTCTGTCTGTCTGTCTCTCTCTCTCTCTCTGCATCATATGGTGGTTAAAATGGGTAATATGCTATATTAAACAGTGTTTGCAATATTGTGCTTTTCATAAAAGAATTAGAAACTCTAACAGTTAAACCTGGGGAATAAGAGTCTACTTCTGACTCTACGTTCAGTCTCACAGGCAGGCTTTAAATATTGGTGAGATATATTATATTAAACATCTCGTAGGACATGAGAGTTTGCTTCTTTTTCAATATGTAAATGAACTCTGAGTACTCTGAAGATTCTCATCTGTTGTTTTGAGAATTACTTCACTTGGAGAATAAACATCACCTATGAAAGTAATGTGTTAAACACCACACACATATGCATACCTGTACTTCAAGTGTACATTAGGATTTCATTACAGGGTTAGGGCAAGTCTGATGACATGATTCATCCTTGATGCAAGTAACTCAGACGAGATTATCTGTCCACATCACTACAGTTGAGGAAATGTCATCTTTGGAGGCCTCTATGAATCACTGCCAGATTAATGAGAAGCACAGGGGGCTTACTCCAAGCACTTGAGTTTCTTGGTGGCAGTATGCTACTCAGTCCATCTGCAGCCCAGACCTCAAGTTACTGAAGAGTCTAATAGCCAGGGAGCCCAGCCTTGCTCTGAAATCTGGCCTGGCAAGAGAGCTGCCAACCCAGGCTCGTCTACGCACACCATCCTTTCCTTATCCAGCCCTTTTCCTGTGTGGTGGCCATTCCTTTGTTCACTTTTCCTCTATGGATCTCTTCCCTCCCCTCCCTTCAGCCTTACTTGACCACTAATAAACCAGCACAATATTTATTTCCTGATTCTGAAGAAGTTGGTCATTTAAGTATAATTTCTCTCAAAGAATATTTTTTCAATTTTTCTAAACCCACAATTTATCCTCTCTGTAGAAAAATATTTATGGTTCTGAACTGTTTCTTGGGAGATACAGAACAGAACGCTTTATAAGCCTATTGTAATGGGGTTTTTTTCAAAGAGGTGGAAATAACTTTAGAAAAAAAAAAACCCCACAATTTGAATGGCATGACTTGAAAATGACCTATTTTACTTCTAAAACTGGGCTTATTATATGGATGATCTTATTTAAATATCTAAATATAAATAGAACAAAATGAAGTTGTTTTCAGATGCTTTTTTGGAGGAGGCCCTTCTAATTTATTAAATCTTTGGCAGTGAGTTCATCAACTGTAAGCCAGTCTCCCTGGACAGCAGCAGGCAAGTCCTGGGCATTAGAAACATGTTTTTTTTTCAGAGAAAACTGTTAGTATACAGAAGCCTTTTTAACAGTCTTGCTCTATTCACCAGGGAAGGTTCTGTGTCAGGGAAGCTTCTGTGTAGGCAGCCTATGGATTACAGCTCATCTGAGGTCAGCAGAGTTCCCTGAAGGACAGAAATGGGCAGACCTGAGAGTCCTGAGTGTGTGGCTGGAGGGACCTGGTCCAGAACATTCCCTAACAGAGTTGTTTACAAAGAGTCTTAAGTGTTAGGAAGAAAAAGTGGCCAGCAAACAGCCTGAGAGGCAGAAGCAAAAGTATCACAAGTTCAGGCCAGCTGAAGCACCTTATTAATTTAAGGAAATCCTATTTAAAAAAAAAAAAGCCTACAGATGTAGCTCAGTATGGATTTTGGGTCTTGGGTCCAATTCCTATTATCCCAAGGTAAAAAGTACCATTAAGAGTCTTGTTCTGTTTACAGCACTGAGGCTCCCTGACAGCCTAGCACTCATCCCTGCCCCTGGCTTACTAGCACCAAGATGCCAGGAACACAGCAAGTTGAGATCACTGTTCACAATAAAATGAATGAATGGTTCAGCATTCACTTATTATGGTATGAACATGTTCTGAATATATATACATTTTAAAAACTATTTTCTCTAAGGCTCATTTTAACATCTTAATTAATCTCTTAGTTACTAGTTTTCTAAGGAATGTCTAGATCTTAAGAAATAACTGGTTCATTTCAAGGTAATATGTAGGTCACTGGAGCCTTCCAAACATTTCCTGCTATTTATCTTCAGTATATAACAGCACACGTCTGCGGAAACAGAGAACAAAACAAGACTACTTAAGCTTCTAACTTTGAGAGAGTCCATCTCAAAGCTTATTGGTGAATGAGTGGATTAGCATTAATCCCACAGGCCCCTTTGTGTTGGGAAATGTAGCACTGGTCAGTTCCCACTACTTTATGTCCCTTGTCCCTGATATGCCACTTCAGTGCTATCTCAGTTCAGGTGCTTTGTAGACAAGGCATGGCCAGCCAGGTGTGAATGACTAGAAGAGGTGTTACCAGATTCATGTACACCCAATCTAAGACTTCTAAACTGTGAGGCATCACCATGAGCAGTACAGTTCACAGTGTATTTGCAGGTCCTAAGTGAAGCTCCCAGCACAGGGGGTCCTGACCTCTGGCAGACCTGCTGCTAGTTAGATGGAGAGCTCATGCAGAGGGCATCCTTCCACTGGGAAACAGTCTGCTTTCTTTGCTTTTCTTCTGCTCTCTCTCACTTGTCTCTGATTCTTTAAAGAGAATAAAATTATACAAAGCAATAATTATGACAGCACATTCTTGGGTTTGTTGCATATACACGTGACAGGCATCACAAAGATAGCATAAAAACAAGGGAAGCAGGGCTATGGTTACATGAAGGCTTCTAATTTCACTGTAAACAAGTGAGTACAAACTCATGTTGATTCTGATAAGTTGAACAAGACTTTGCAAGCCATACAGCAACCATTCAGAAAATAACATTAAAAGTCTAATTAAAAAACTTACTTGAATAATTAAAATTGTTAACTTGAAAATATTCATCTACTGCAAATGACAGTAGTAAAGCAGGAACAAATATATGGAATACATAGAAAACAAAATCTAAAACTGTAGCCTTCAATATAACTATATCAATAATAATATAAATAATAAATGGATTAAGCACTATAAGTAAAAGAATTTTAAACATAACCAACTATATGCCATCTACATGAGACAATTTTAAATTCTAAGATGTCAATACACTAAGAGAATACAGGATATCACACAAGCAGATGAGCAAAGATGACTCGATTAATATCTGACAAAATACTTTTTTTTTTTTTTTTTTGACACAGGTCTCACTTTGTAGTTCAGGCTGGCCCTGAGCTCAGCCTCAAACTCATATCATAGCAATCCTCCTACCTCTGCCTCCTGAGTGCTGGGATTACAGGTGTGAGTCACCACACCCAGCACTGTGTTATATGGTATGTGATACTGATTGCTACTGGGCCTGATTCCCAGAATTGTATATGGTTACTAGGGGATCGTACCCAGGCCCTTGTGCTTGCAAGACAGGTGCCAGAACCACTGAGATAAATCCCTAGCCCTGACAAAATACTTTTTAAAATTACTACAGAAGGGCCAGGGATTTAGTTCAGTGGTTCCAGTGTCTACCTGGCAAGCACAAGGTCCCAAGTTCAATCCCCAGTAACCACATACAACAATGTCAGGCGTGGTGGCTCACATGTGCAATCCCAGCACTCGGGAGGCAAAAGCAAAAGGATTGCTCTGAGTTTGAGGCTTACCTGGGTTATGTAGTGAGATCAGGGCCAGCCTGAACTACAAAAGCGAGACCTTGTCTCAAAAAACTAAAAAGAAAAAAAAAATTACTACAGAAAAAAAAATGAGAATGACAAAAAGGTCAATTGATCAGGGAGACATAGCAATTACAAACATAAACACCTCATTAGAGTTCTAAAATATCAGAAATGAGAAAAGACAAAATTGAAGGAAACAGGCTTGATTATCAATAATTAAAATAACAACTAGGAGTAAGATCAGCAAAGAAACAAAAGACTTGCACAACACTACATACTAACTGGATCCAAAAAATCTGTGTAACAATCCATCCAACAAGAATAGAATACACATTTTTCTTAAGTGCATAGAAAACATGCTCTAAATACAAATCAAAGCCACAAGGGAATAACTACATTATTCACCACCAGAATTGTTATGTCTAAAAAGAGCGACAACAAAGAGTGTTGCTGAGGAAGTCAGAAAATGAAGCTTCAGATGTTGCAGATGGGGATGGAAAATGGTGTACCTTTGGGAAATGGTTTGGAAATTCCTAAGAAAATGAAAGTTATCAAGTGACTTAAACATCCCATTTCTATGTACATAATTACCAAGAGAAATCTTTTGTTTATGCAAAAGATGTATGTTCTTAACAGTATTTTTCATAATGTCAAAATATGGGAAAAAAACACCAATCTGATGAATGGATAAACTGCGATATACTGATACAATTAATTATTTGGCAATAAAGAAAAGAAGTACTGAAAGATGCTGCAATGTGGATAAGTCCTGACATCATCATGCTATCAACCTACATAATGCAATCAAACTACACAATGAGTGTTTAAATGTTAAACTTTATTGCAGTACAAGACACATTGCCATTACTGCCCCCCCTTAAAACTCTTCCCCTTATCAATGAATTTCTTTTTTTATTTTATTTTATTTTTTTTTTAGGTTTTTTGAGACAGGGTCTCGCTTTGTGGTTCAGGCTGGCCCTGAGCTCAGCCTCCAACTCACATCACAGCAATCCTCCTGCCTCTGTCTCCCGAGTGCTGGGATTACAGGCATGAGGCCCCCACCTGGCACTGTGGTATGTGGTACTGGTTGCTGCTAGGCGTGAGTCTCCACACCCAGTATGGTATGTGGTTACCAGGGAATCGAACCTGGGCCCTTGCGCTTGCAAGGCGCCAGAACCACTGAGCTAACTCCCTGGCCCCATCAATGAATTTCTTTTTGGAACAATTAAATTAAAAAACGATTGCTTGTGATAGTGGCACAATTTTGACAATACTTGTCCATTGATTTATACATATTAAATGGATCAATTTATGATATGCATATTATATCTCCATAAAGTTGTTATAATTACTTGAAAGTTATATGAACTAAATGCTACCATATTTTGGAACCACCTAGCCATCTTTTCCCTCAGTTTTTGGAACTCATTGTCTGCTTGGACCTTTCTTTAGTAAGAAAATTATGCCTATAAATGGGCATGGGGTTGTAGAGTGCTGATAAAATATTTTATATTTCTGTATGGTTAAGCCTGTATGAATAAATAATACTAAAAGCTGGTATAGCAAAAACTAGTGAAAACTGAATGGTCTATCCTTACATGTTAAAGGACTTTAAGACCCAACAGTGGTGCATCCCACTCGATAGATAACACAAACACCAAAAAATCTAGGAAAACGATGTTTTTACCAACTGCCTAATGTTCCATTATAATTTTATTACAAAATTTTGATTTTTTTCATAAAAAGTATACTTTTAAATGTTGCAGTATACTTTTTGAAGTCATCTCTTCATATATCAATTATTTTTATATAGAGAGAACAAAATTATATTCTAAAATGATTGATCAAAGGGGTTTTTAATTAGAGTGATTTTAAGAATTTGATCAATCTTTGTAACTGTCTTTTAGAAATCGATGTTAGAGCTATCACATTTTGGAAAGCTTTATAAAATATTTTTTAAACATTTTAAGATTTAGGAAATTTTGTATTTTCTTTCAGGACTAATAATATTTTAGTAGTATACATGCTTTTTCAGTGACTTTCACTAACTAGTTTTCTATTAATGTCATCATCATAATGACTTACTGTAGCTTTATTTCATCTGGATCACTAACTTGTGTCAAATTAGTAACATTTAAATATTTTTACTATATTCTTCATGATGCATTCTTCTTCATTAATTATCATATAACAAAATGACATACTCATTATTTCCCTTCAAGATTTAACTCATGAGTTATTATTTTGGTATTACACACAGTTTCTAACGCCAGGACAGTTTCCACATTTCACCATACATCAGTTTCATGTAGAACAGAGCAGTAGGACTGAGGGAAGATATTCACCATCTAAGTTCAAGCTTCTTTCATATCCCAAGGAAGTACAGTCTGTGGTGTAGCAAAAACTGTTTATTTTCTAATCCAACAATTCTCTTGTGAGATTTCAAAGTATACACATGCATTTAAACCATGGTCAGCATAAACCTTTATTGCATGTTGAGATTTTAGTGATGGTGCTGGCGTTTTGCATTCTATGAGTACACTGAAGGGCTCCTGTAAGGGGTGGTAAAGTCAAGAGTAGATGATAACTCTGCCTGATGAGAAGTGAGGAAGAAACCACCAGATCATGAAACAACATGCTTGAGGTAGCTCAGGGGATGAAGACTTTTAGAGGAAGTAATATCTGATTTAGGCACTGAAAGAGGAACAGAAATTCACCAGAAACCGAGATCATCCAGGAAGCATTCTCTCTTCTCCTTATTCTTAATACCCAGTAGACATGAAGTCCCATGAAATTTTCCTCTTGTTAAAATGAGCACTCACTGATTACTTACCATTTGCCAAGAACAATGCTAAACTCTCTAAGCTCTCTACAAGCATTATCTAACAATACAATAGCAGACCTGTGAGGGAAGGAAGTCTCTCAGCCCTCTTTGTTTCAATCAGGAAACCAATGCAGATAGGAATGATTTGCCCAACATCAGTCAGGTAGTAAATTATGGAGTCTGAATTCTAATCTCAGCACTAATTTCAGTACTCAAGCACAGTCACCGTTACTCTGCCACTCTGAAGATTACTGTTGACCTCAACACTCTGCTTACAAAAAACACACAGAGAGGCCCTTGGCTTACAATGTGATTCAGAGAAGGTTGCTAGTCATAGGCAGACCCATTATCCCACCTATCTTCCAGAACCACAAAGTTCAAAGCATGGCTTTCTAGTAGCTTTGCTTATATATGCCCATGTCCTACACACAGCCCAACTTCCTGCTTCACTCAGCCAGTGTCCATGAAATGTGACAGGCAGCATGTACCTGAGTTCTCTATTTCTTCTATCTCCATTATGAGGTAGCAGAGAGTGAGCTCCTAATAAAGCAGACTCTTAAGAGTCTGAGATTCTTGCAGAGGGTATGAATTATGGTATGTGGGAAGTTTGAGTGGGCAGCAGGACGCTGTTCAGCAAGCACACAGCAGCTTCTGTAGGCTACTAGTGATCTGGGATCAGGCTCTTGTACCCAAGCACAGGCTTTGTTGCTCAATCGATGCTCTCCTGGGAATCTTCATCTTGGGAGCCTCCTGGCTATATAATGCCAAGATTATTCTCAAAGACCATTGAACTATGTTCTGCCCTGAGCTCTGAAATAGGAGAAGCCTGGAGCCAGCCAGGTATTTGTCATGGTGATGTGGAGTTGAGGTGGATGAAGGTGATATACCCAATCAAGGTAATACTACCCAACCAAGGTAATACAGAAGAGACTATGTAGATGTGCATGCATTCTTGGACCTATGTGGAGCTCAGTGTGGTGGTGGTGGTGGTGATGGTGGTAGAGAGACACTGCTCTATCTAGACTCAAAAACCTAATCATACTGTGGACTAAGGGGCACAGGAAAAAAATAACAAGTGCTCGAATAAAAAGGGAACTCAATGATCTTCATTTCTCAACAGCTTCTCTTAGAAAGAGCTGGATTCCATGAAACAAATTCAAACAGATATCCAGGAGATTAGAAGTTCTATTCAAAGTACCTGCATCAGAATCAAGACAGCTCAAAGTGAAATATTTCAAATGTTAAAAGAAAACAACCTCCAACCCAAATTGATGTAGCCCCCAAAACAAGTATTTTAAGTGCTAAAAGAAAACAACCTCCAACCCAAACTGATGTAGCCCCCAAAACAATCTTTCAAAACTGATGAAGATACTTCAGTGACAAAGAACACCTGAAAAAATTCATGATCACCAAACCAGTACTCCAAAATGTTCTGAGAGATATTCTAGAAAGTGATACTGAGACCTACAACTCCATGAACCCTAACACAATGAATCTAACAGTCAAGGCAAATTATTAAATGAGGGAAAAGGGAATCAACAATAGAAAAATAACATGACAAAGGCAACAAAAAAAATACTAGAACTGAATCAAACTTTTGAATCAATGACTTAATAGAGATTTATAGAGTATTCCATCCCATAAAATCAGAATACACATTCCTCTCAGCTCCACATCGGTACCCATTCTCCAAAACAGACCACATACTAATTCACAGACCATGTTCAAATGCAGAATAATTGAAGTAATCACCTATATACTATCAGACCATAATGCCTTGAAATTGGAGATCAACAGCTAAAGAAATTCCAAGAATTTCACAAACACATGGAAAGTGAATAACACTCTTCTCAACAACTAATTGGTCACAGAAGAAATTATACAGTTTCTACAATTAAATAATAATGCCAGTACAACATATAGGAATGAATGGGACACAATGAAAGCAATTCTATGACAAAAATTCATAGCAATGAATGCCCTACTAGGAAAAGAGCAAGCTCAAAAAAATCTAATGCTGAAACTCAAGCTCCTTGAAAAGAAAAGAAAGACAAACCTGAAACTCACACAAGGGAGGAAATTATCAGGATCAGACCAGAAATTCATGAAGACTAAAGGAATGATACAAAAAAAAAAAAAAAAATCAATGAATCAGGGTTGGTTCTTTGAAAGAATAAACAAAATTGATAAATCCTTAGCCAATCTTATCAAAAAAAAAAAAAGAGAGAGAAAAAGGCTCAAAACCATCCAATTATGGATAAAAGGAGGAAATCACAACAGATCTAGCAAAAGCACAGAAGATATTTAACACCTGCCTCAAGAACGTGCACTTCAATAAGATGGAAAATGCAGAAGAAATGACAGATTCCTAGACACATATGAACTACTAAAGTTCAATGAAGAAGATATAAAAATTCTAAACACTGGGCCAGGGATTTTGCTCAGTGGTTCTGGCACCTGTCCTGGGTTTGATCCCCTGAGTAACCACATACAATACTGGGTGTGGAGACTCATGCCCACCAGCAATCAGTACCACATACCACAGTCCCGGGCGTGGTGGCTCATGCCTGTAATCCCAGCACTTGGGAGGCAGAGGCAGGAGGATTGCTGTGATGTGAGTTGGAGGCTGAGCTCAGAGCCAACCTGAACTACAAAGCGAGACTCTGTCTCAAAAAACCTAAAAAAAAAAAAAAATTCTAAACACTCCAATATCAATCAGTGAAACTGATAATGAATTAAAAACCTACCAGCAAAGAAAAGTCCAGGTCCTGATAGCTTCATTGTTAAATTGTATAAGAAATTTAGAGAAGAGCTAATGGCACTACTTCTCAAACTTTTTAATGAAATTGAAAGAGAAGCAATAATCCCAAATTAATTCCTGGAAGCAAAAATTATCTTGATGCCAAAAGCAGAGAAAGATCTAACCAAAAAAGAGAACTACAGGCCAATCTCCTTAATGAACATATGCAAAAATCCTCAATAAGATACTCCAAACAAAACATAGGATCATAAAGAAGATCAAACACCCAGACCAAGTTAGAATCATCTGGGAATGGAAGGATGGTTCGACATACATAAATCAATAAATGTAATCCAATGTTAATAAAGTCAAGAACAAAAACCATATGATCATCTCAATATATGCAAAAGAACTCTTTGACGAAATACAACACTCATTCATGATTAAAACCCTCCAGATAATTGGAATAGGTGGTCTTTATTTCAACTTAATAAAAGCTCTTTATGAAAAAACAAAAGCTAGCATCATACTAAATGATCAAAAACTGAAATTGTTCATGGTATAATCAGGAAAAAGACAAAGATGTCCACTATTACCACTCCTGTTCTATATAGTTCTGGAAAATTAGCCACAGCAACTAGATAAGAAAAAGAAATAAAAGAAATAAATTTATGAGAGGGAGAAGGTAAAGTGTCATTCTTTACTGATGACATGATACTCCATATAGAAGACCCCAAAAAACTCAGTCAAAGGACTATTAGGCTTAATGGTCAGATTCAGCATAGTAGCTGGATACAAGGTCAACATGGTTCTTACACAAACCTTCTTATACATGGGCAACAGAATTACTGGAAGATAAATTATAGAAAACAATTACTTTTACAATAGCATCTAAAAAAAAAAAAAAAGAAATACCTAAAAGTAAACCAAAAAGAGGTGAAAGACTTCTACTCTGAAAAATACAGCACTCTGTAAAAGGTGTTCAAAGAAGGTATCAAAACAGAAAGACAATCCTTGTTCCTAGGTAGAAAGAACCAGTATCATCAAAATGGCCATCTTCCCAAAAATGCTAAATTTAATGAAATCCCAATGGAAATCTCAAAAATACACTTCATACAACTACAGAAAATAATCCGAAATTTGATTTAGAACCTGAAGAGACCTAGAATAGCAAAAGCTATTCTAGATAACAAAGACATAGCATGGCGTATCACATTTCCCAACTTGAAACTATACTATAAGGCTATTGTAAAAAAATAAAAAAATTTAAAAAACCAGCTTGATACTGGAAAAGAAAAAGACCTAAGGGTCAATAGAACCTATGGGAAGATAGGTTCAGCTATTCCATATGTATTTAGCCACCTCATCTTCATCAAAGGAGCCAAATACCCTGAATGAAGGAAAGACAGCTTCTTTAAAATATGATGCTGGAAAAACTGAGTTTCAACCTGTCAAAGACTAAAACTACACCTACATCTTTTACATGCACTAAACTATAACTGAAGTGGATTAGAGACCTAAATATTAAAATAGAAATACTAACCCTGCTGGAAGATAGGTTAGTTAGAACTCTTGAAGTTAGATAGGTTAGTTAGAACTCCTTGGTGTAGAAAAAGACTTTATGAACAACACTTCAGTAGCACAAGAACTAGCACAAAGAGTGAACTGGGATTTCTTCTTTTTAAAAACCTTCTGCACAATAAGATACACCACTAACAGAGAAAAAAGACAATCTACAATGTGGGATTTTTTTTTTTTAACCAGCTGTTCCTCAGACAAAGGACTACTATTTAGAATATATAAAGAATTTTTAAAAATCAGACCTTCCAAATTTTAAAACTCTACTCAAAAATGGGCATCTGAAATGAACAGACATTTTTTCAAATGACGTAGAAGTAACCAAGAAATATTATGAAAAAAGGGCCGGGGAGTTAGCTCAGTGGTTCCGGCGCCTGTCTTGCAAGTGCAAGGGCCCGGGTTCGATTCCCCGGTAACCACATAACAATACTGGGTGTGGAGACTCACATCCAGCAGCAACCAGTACCACATACCACAGTGCCGGGCGTGGTGGCTCACGCCTGTAATCCCAGCACTCAGGAGGCAGAGGCAGGAGGATTGTGATGTGAGTTTGAGGCTGAGCTCAGGGCCAGCCAGAACCACAAAGCGAGACCCTGTCTCAAAAAAAAAAAAGAAATATTATGAAAAAAAATGTCCAACATCACTGGTTATTTGAGAGATGCAGAGGAAAACAACACAGGAATTCCTTCTCACTTCAGAAAGAACGGGTGCTATCTAGAGCAATCAACAAATGCTGGCAGGGCTATGGGGAGAAAAAAAACCCTTTTCATAGTTGGTTGGAATACAGACTAGTACACACACTATGGAAATTAGTATGGAGATTTCTCAGAAAACTAATATTAGAGGTCCTATTTGACTCTGTTATTTCCCTACTGGGTATATTCATGAAAGACTTAAAAGCATCATACCACACCTACATATACACACCAATTTTTATAGCAGCATAGTTTGTAATGGCTAAATCTTGGAAAAAAGACCCACAAGCTCAACATTTGCTGAGTGGATAAATAAGATGTGGCTTTTTTATAAAATACAGTACCACACAGCCATAAAACTGGAGACATTTATAGCTAAATGGATGCACTTTGAGGTCATACTCACAGGCTAAATAGAACACACAGGTGTAAATACCAAATTATCCTCTAGTGTGAGAAATTGAAGATGTAAATGAGGTCCAAAATGTATGCTAGGTAGTGAAATAGGAAGAAAATGTTCAAAGGGGTGGAGGAGTAGGGGATAATAAGGAAAAGAAAAAAATGAAAATGCTTACATATATATGGGGTGCAGTATTGCAGGGAGAGCAGGGGAAGAGGAAAAAATAAGAATCAAGCTATATCATGTACAGGTACAAATTATCAATGAATGTGATGATTATCACATGTACCAATAAACTCAAGAAAAAAAAAAAGAAGATATCAGAAAAAAGAAGGATATCCCTTGTCCTTGGAAAGGCAGAAACAATATAATGAAAATAGCCAAATTTCCAAAAGTGATACATAAATTTAATGCAATCTCAATCAAAAAACCAATAATATACTTCACAGTTCAGAAAACTGAAAAATCCATTTGGAACCAGAAGAGACCAAGAATAGCAAAAGCAAGGCAGAGGGCATCACAATCCTCAACTTAAAATTATACTATGAGGCTACCATAATAATGGTATGGTGCTGGAAAGAACCAGATGAGGATTAGTGGAACACAATGAAAATGTAGGAATAACTCTAAATACATCTAGGTAGCTTGTCTTGAGAAAGGGGCCAAACAGCTTTACTGGAAGGAAGACAGACTTAATAAATGGTGCTGGGAAATTGCTTTCCACATGCCAAAGATTAAACCTGGATGCATATTTCTCATTATTCACTGGACTAAAATTAGTATGTTTCAGGTCTAAAGATTAAACAGTCTACTGAAAGACAGAATGGGTAAAACTCTTCAAGACACAGGTAAAGGCAAAGATTTTATGAATAAAACAATAATAATAGAGAAAATATTACAAAGAATCAACAACTAAAAAGCTTTTGCATATCAAAAGAAATCACTCACAATATACAGACAACCCATAAAACAGGGAAAGATTTTTTTTTTTTCTTTTTTTGATTTTTGAGACAGGGTCTCACTTTTGTGGTTCAAACTCACATCACGGCAATCCACCTGCCTCTGCCTCCTGAGTGCTGGGATTACAGGTGTGAGCCACCACGCCCGGCACTGTGGTATGTAGTACTGGTTGCTGCTGGGCGTGAGTCTCCATGCCCAGTATTGTTATGTGGTTACCAGGGATCAAACCTGGGTCATTGCGCTTGCAAGACAGGTGCCAGAACCACTGAGCTAACTCCCCAGCCCTGAAAGATTTTTATTTTAACCAGAATCTCTCACACAAAGGACTAATAACTAGAATATAAAAAGAACTCAAACAAAATCAGACCCCCAAATTTAAAGACTAAATCCAAAAAGGGGCATCTAAAGTGAATAGACATTTCTTAAATGAATACAAGTAGCAAATACATGAAAAATGTTCAGTGCAACTGGCCATTTGAGAAATAGAAATTAAAACAATATTTAGATTCCACTTTACTCCAGAAAGAATGACTATCATCAAGAAATTAACCAGTGGTAACTGGGATTTAGCTCAGTGGTTGTGGCACCTGTCTTGCAAGTGCATGAGTCTGGGTCCAATCACCAGTAATGACATATAACAATGCGGGGCATAGTGACTCATGCCCAACAGCAATCAGTTCCACATACCTCAATGTCTGCTTGGTGGCTCACACCTGTAACCAGAGCACTTGGGAGACAGAGGCAACAAGATTACTGTGAGTTCTAGGCTCGCCTGCACTACATAGCGAGCTCAGGACCAGCCTGAACTACAAAGAGAGACCAGTGTCAAAAAAAAAAAAAAAATTAAAAAAGAAATTAACCAGCAATAAATGTTCAAAGGCTATGAAGAAATAGCAACTCTTCTTCCTCTTGGTAGAAGTGTAGACTGGTACAACCAATATGGAAACCAGTAGAGATTCCTTAAAAAACTAAAATTAGAGGTTCCATGTTCCATTTGACCCAACCATTCCCCTTGTAGGTATCTTCCTGGAAGAGTTCAAAGTATTCATACCACAGTAACATATGCACACTCATATTTACAGCAGCACTATTTTTAACAGCTTAATAATGGAGATAGCATTGATTCCATTAATGAATGGATGTATAAAGAAAAGGTGGATTTTAAACAAGGGAATGCTACTCTATTATAATAAAACCTTGAGACATTTTGAGGTAAATGGATACACCTTGAGAACATAATTTTAAGTGAAATAAGTTGGACGTAAGTCTTTAAAAATCACATTGTTTCTACTGTGTGAAAAACCCAGATAAGGACAAAATGAATAACAGATATCGGGAAATAGGAAGTATATGTTCAAACGGGATGGAGAACCAGGCAGGGGGGAGAAGGGAATAGGTATTTTTAAAAAAGAAAAAAAATGGAAGGAAAACAACAGAAACAAAGTTTTCTAAAGGGAAAAGAGAAGGACTGAGGGAAGGGGAGGGGAATAGGGAAAAAACTTAAGACAGGTACAGGTACAAAGTCCCTATGATGAATGTGATCATTATGTCAGAAGTGTGTCAATGAAGTCAATTTTTTAAAAATCTATAAATCTCACAATCAGGTATGTTTTAGTTTCTGTTTTCTGAGATATACTTGTCCTACAGTAGGTGACCAGGAAGTGTGGACTGTCAGGAAAGGAGGAATGGGATTAGTGGGCACAGGCACAGAGCAACAGGGCATCCTTCCCAAGCCAATGCCAGTGTAGGGCTGGGGGATGCATTTGGGCTGGGCGCATGCTCTTCCAGAAGAGTACAGTTTCTAGCGTAACCACAATGCGGCCAACGGCACTCTGCACCCCCAAATCCAGGAGTGGGCACGACTTCATATGGGCTTTGGTGGGTGGGCTTCTACTGAGTCAGACCCAGCCTGCCATTCATGCCTGAAGACCTGAAGCTGAAGGCACCTCTAGGTTTAGGATAGGGATAGCTGTTCCAGAACTGTATGGCATTGTGAGTGGCAGCCCTAGAACTTACACTCCCCTGCTCTCTGCTAGTGCTTACAAAGTCTTTTTGCAACTCATGTATTTTTTAATTTTTTTTTAATTTTTGTAAGAGGATAAATGATATTACAGGTATACAGTGATCTATACCACCTCTCATGGAAATTATAAATTATAAATAACAAAAAAATAAATGAGGACCATTCAGAATAACAAGAGATGAAAACAAAAAGGTAAATGTGAAAATGAGAGCCAAACAAATCATATTTGTGCAGTTCCGGGGAAGGACACTGCAGCCAAGGAGCAGCAAACACAAGCATCTGGAGACAGTCCCAGAGTGGCAGCCAGCACAGCCTGTCCTGCTCAGCTCCAGCACAACGACCAAGGGAGGCAGGGGAGCGTGAGCACAACAAGGCAGAAACCCAGAGTCACCACAATGGCACAACAGCTACTGCTAGTGTCCACACTGTAACACCTCAGGGGTGTGGCGGGATATGAGCAAGGAAAGGATATATGCTTTTTATTTCATGTAATGCTCACTAATAAAATGAAAAGCTTAGCATTTTTTTAAACCCCAACATAAAATACAAGTTACCATGAAAGGAATTTTATGAATATTCTTTTTTAACAAAGAGAAAACCATACACAAAACCTGTCATTTCATATCTTAAGGTTTAAAAGGTTAATATCTAAGTAAAGACTACACATGGAAACAAAACTTTTTCATAGTTGAATTTTAAGCTACTCACAATTATTCAGTAAGATGTATGTAATGCTGATGGCAAAATTTGGTATTTTGAAAATTTTTCTCCCCACTGATCCAGAAAGATCAGTTGCTGGTTAATAAAAAATGACAAATTTCAGTTGCTATTTCAAAGTTTTCCACAAAATTAAAAAGCCACATCCTGCTGTGTTCTCAAACCACTTCACTGAAATGCAGTTTCTAGCAAATGTTAAAAACAAGTAACACAATTGATCCGGACTGTAAAGGGACTGAAGTAGAGTACTTTAAAAAATGGAAACACAGTGCGCAGCAAAAGCATATCCTAATTTCACACAGTACTCTTCACTTCTGGCTTGAGACATAAAAAGCCCATGGTGACAGATCTGGGCCACAAAGTGAGGGCACAAGTACTTGGGGGCTTCCAGGATGCCTGGCCCATTTTCTGTCCTACTTCCTCTTGAGGCTTATAGTTCAGTTTCACTTAGCCAGATTCTAATGTCAGATAGCCATAATTCTTACTCAATTTTCATTTCCTCTGCCTTTTAGGGCTCAAAAAATATTTTTGTAATTCTTTAGTCATATATGAAATGGAAAACTGGCATGTAAACCAGAGTCTGCTCACTTATTGAGACCCACGATTTATGTCTAATTTGCTCTTTTTATTAATAATGGTACTTTACCAAAAATCATAATTGAAATTAAAAAGTAAAAAAATTTCACATAAACATAACTTTACTTATACTTTTATGAGTATACATGTACCATTTTCAATTGGTTTTCCTATTCATACATTTTTAAACGCTTAGCATTACAAATGTCGGTGACCTATATCACAGTAGCACAATGAATAAGACTTCATTAATGAAAACTCTTATATTGTCTGTATTTTTAAAGGGTTACAATAAAGTTATGTACAGTATATAAAGCTTGTTAAACTGAGTTTGTATGGTCTTAGGCCATTACTACCATTTCATTCCAATTTGGATTTAAATATAATCACAGATCTGAAATAAAAGCATTGCTTAATGGTTTCAGATGCATTTCAGTATTTAATATTCCAAAGGCATCTTTACAAATAATAAATTATAAATGTGAAGACAGCCTATGACTAAAGCTGCTTACATGCATGGCAGGAGTGACCATAAATATTATTATTGACAGTTCTATGAAGTAAAAGTCATAATTATGTCCAGACTTCTTTAAATCAAGCAAAACTAAGTGGTACACACAGAGTATTTTAATATAACCTTAATGGTCTAACAAACCTCCCAAATGGAAGGAAATATAAAATAAAATTGAAACATCAAATTTAATTTCTATCACAAACTTACATGGTTATTTTGCTGTGTGCATAACTACCCTATATGAAAACACACTATGTGAGCCTGTTTCCTGGACACCACATATGAGGTGCTTCTCTCTCCCAGTTCCATCTACCATGTTGCTTCTGCCTAGAGCCAGCTGAACCACGGAGGGACTGAGTGTACTCACTGTGCACAAGAGTGCACCTGCACACTGGCAAGCCTGACAACTCAGGTCACGATTTGCTCCGACTTGCCTCCAGGCTCAGAGGAGGGCTTCACAAAACAGCCATCAGCTTCTTCAAGGGAAATACTGAGAATCATAAGAACCTCTCAATCCTATCAATAAAAGGCATATACTTCACACAAACTGGGACTGGTTTTCCTGTTTTTACAAGAAGCACCTTTGGATTTGATTAGGGTTTACTGATGGAGGAAAAACTGCTATCAACTTTCCCTTTCTTGTATTTTACACAGTAATGCTGTTCACTAAAGATTTGGTTGTTTAGCTGGCATGGGTACATTTTATTCATGGCTTATAATCAATGGATAGTAACCCAAGAAGCATTGAAATCTGTGACCCTAACATTGTAGGTCAGATTATCACGTCCACTCTGTGATCAAGTGTGTGATTACCAGAGACTAAATACTACAAGTTTGTTTCAAAGTACCCTCTCTCATTCATCTGATAATGCATCAACAATGTTCTTTCAAATACTCACAGTCTAAAACCCAGGCTGTCACACTGTCATTTTTAGACTTTTGGAAAAAGTGACGATCCAGAATAGAGTGGAATCTGGCAAACTTTGAGAAGTAGCAGCAGCACCAGCTGAGACCTGAGTTTGAAGCCAGGTGTAAACACTGGAAAACAAACGCAGTGGCCAAGAAGATGGAATCTTCAAAGCTTCCATGTAATCATAATCTGTGGTACTTCTGAGCAGGATCCACATTATGGATGGTTCTGTCACCAGCAGGGCAACTGTCATCATGTACTGCCTGCCAGTCTTTGAGGTCAAAATGATCTGTACTCTCCAATTAGTCATATTATTCACAGGATCATGCTTAAACTTTGTTGTCATCTTGATCTTGAATTTTTATGAATAGACAACTATGTGGATTACAAAAATGGAACTTTCTCAAACTTACCAGAAATATGAGAGCAATCTTACCTTTGAAAGTGTTTCTATTTCAGTTTGTAAAATCATCTTTGTCCTGCTCCTATGCAGCTTTATTTAAAGGGAAGTTTGTGGGGGTAATCTAGGAAATATGTTTCCAGAGAAGAGTGGGGTCCTGGAGGCTGTTTACAAAACTGACAATTCAGTTGACCATCATGATTGGGAAACAGATTTTCACAAACATAAAGGAAGCCATTTATCCTGTGGCTTTTAACTGGTGAAGATGTCAAAAGTCTCAGCCAATACTCAGTCACTGACAGCAGAATCACAACCTTGAAAGTTCTGGACAACTTGGCTTTTTCTATAACTACTTAGAAACAGTCTGGATTTGTTACACTTATTTGTGGCTCTTTATCCTTTTCTCTTCTTTTTGCTCCATTAAGTACTACTATAAAGATCCAAGTAGATGTCTGGCAACTTCCTACTAAGTACAGGAGAACTGTAGCTGCTAAATCTCACAGCACAGGTATTGGCAAAACATTCTTTCTGGAAAATTTGTTCATTCTGTTCCAACTAATGCTTTCACTACTGCATTTACATCAGCCATCATTCCGTTACTAAGCCTCTCAACAAATACCACATAGCTTTTGAATGGATGTGTCAATAACAGCTTGTCAATATTCCTGACAGTTGATTTTTCAAACCACATTATACTTTTGGCTAAACAAGAGATCATCACTTGCAGGTACAAAGATTATAGAAATCCTCCTGGAAATGAAAATAAATACATTCATAATATGCAATTCTGGCTTGTCCTTGCTCAAAGGTGGGATTCATCGTAATTATGGAACACGCTGTGTTTTCTTGTCACATTTTTGTTGGCCTGGACACCTGATATTCCAAAAGATGTCATGGACAGACTCATATGAGAAAAGTTAATGAGTATCAAGACTCTATGTGATTTTGAACTCAACAAATCAAAAGAGAACTTGAGATTTAATCTTAATGAATTTACCAAGCATGTCGCGACTGAAGAAAACAAAATACAGCTGGCTAACTCAACAATGTAATCAGCATAGTGACAAAGCAGTTGGTTGATGTCTGTTTTCTTTAAGGTGAGGCCCAGGGACCAGAAGCCATGTATCAATTTAACTTTTTTCTTAATTAACTCAAAGTTTTATTTACTTTTAAGCCAGTTTTGTGGAAAAAGGTCCTAACCAGGTATTGTTTCCCGGGGTCCTACAGTAACTGTTGAAAGCCCATGTCGAATAAGAATATGGGATGTTGGGCCAAGGATTTGGCTCAGTGGTTCCAGCGCCTGTCTTGCAAGCGCAAGGACCTGCATTGGATCCCCGACAACCACATACAATACTGGGCGTGGAGATTCATGCCCAGCAGCAATCAGTACCACATATCACAGTGCCGGGCGAGGTGGCTCATGCCTGTAATCCCAGCACTTGGGAGGCAGAGGCAGGAGGATTGCTGTGATGTGAGTTTGAGGCTAAGCTCAGGGCCAGCCTGAACTACAAAGTGAGACCCTATCTCACAAAAACCTAAAAAAAAAGAATATGGGAAGTCATAGTATGTTGAAGTTTAGAAGAAAACATTGGACATAGGCTGCCCCCCTCTTTCCAGCACAACTACACATTTTTATGCTTTTTTTATTGGGTAACTTTTATCTTCTTTCCACCAAGAAAAATGTTACAAAAAGGAACAAAGAGACCTTCTGAGTCAGATAAATTCTGACATTTTAAAATATTCAAATAAAAAAATAATCATGTAACACAAAAAAACTCACATATTAAAGAATACTGAGTGAATATCGTAAAAAAAAATAGTAAGTAGGTAGGCTCTGCTATCAGATGGCTGAGGTCATGGTTCTCAGGATCACTGTGTATCAGCAGTCACACACACGCAGGGATGTGCAAATCTACAGCTTCACTGAAACCTTTCATGCTTTAAAAAAAAAATGTTGGTGCTTAGTACCAAAACCAGGACTGCTACCTCTGACCTACATTCCCAACCAAATCTTGCATGATTTCAACACTGATGTTTTCATGGATTCCCTATTAAACTTGAGTTAGGTAATAATTTCCACAGATAAATGTATAGCTAAACCAAATCAAGAATATTAAGTCTTCCACACATGGGCTCATACAGGACATACTTTGTTTAGTAAAATGGAAAGTTATTTTTTAAAAAAATCTGCAGTCTTTTTGCAATGCAAGGCACCAATAAGGCGCAGACTTTCCAGCAAAGATTGTCAAAAAAAAAAACCAAAATAAAAAACCCGAGTTGATCAGTCCTTTGTTAATTAGAATACTTTCTCTTCATATCTATGCGATATCTTCCAGGTAATCCGCAATGTCACTGAGCTGGGAAACAGTCAGGTCTTGTGTGAGATCATCAAGCTTTATGATTCAAAAAGAAAAAAGAATTAATGTCAGGGTGCACACAGAGTCCATTTTCAAAATATATTGCTACTTGTATAATTTAAATATTTCATAACTTATTATTTAAAATTCATAAACTATATGGAAAAACTGAAGTATTGAGAAGTAATTTGCTCAAAAGCCTATGGCTAATAAATCTGAGTTCAATATCTTATCCTGACTATACTCTCAAATATTAAAGTGAAAAATGAAAATAATGTAAACAACTTCCTAGACATCATTCTAATTTAATCTAAGAAACTGAACCTTGTAGGAAACTTCATAAACAAGTTTCCTTATTTGAGTACAATTCCAACATGTGATTCTGCTCATAGTAAATATCTCTGTGGATCATCAACTCTCTAAAAATCATAATTTACTGACCTTAAAATTTATTGAAATTAATTAAAACATGAAATATTTAAAGTGAAAGTTATTTCCCACATTTCATATGATGTTATAAAATATTAGATTCAAAATATGAAACTGAAAGCATGATAAAATATCCTTGTACATCAGAGGGATGAGTCCACTGAAGCCAGTATGGCTGGCCTCTTGGAGGCTGCATGAAACAGATGGGCAGACAAGACAGCCCGTGGCATTTAAGGCTCAGCCTTGGACCCACCAGTACTGCAGACTTGAGTGATTGATACTTCTGTTTACACTACACAAAATTGGAAAGTTAACTTCTATTAGTCAAAATATTTCACTTCTATAAACTTCTTAAACTGACAATAAAGAAAACAAGTAGATAAGTAAACATAATGGGGCCCAAAAAAACATTGCTGCAAAAGTAAGGAGAAAACCAAGTGTCCAGACATAGGGTCCTGAATACAGAAAATATAATGAAAGTCCCACTGATGGATGAGGAAAAACAATGCCCAACCTTTTCAGCCTCTCTGAGATCCATCCTTCAGTAACCTGCCACTTCATCCTGGTTGGACCATGAGATACAGGCACACTCATTTACAATACTTATCATCTATGGTTGTCTTTTCAAAAAAATGGCAAAATTGGGCTTGCCATAACAAAAAAATTCAATAACAAGCAAATAAGGTCTATTTTAAAATGGGCAAAAAACCTACATACATATTCTCAAAAAAAACATACAAATGACCAAGCGTGATATGAAAAAGGGTTCAATATTAATAATCATCATGGAACCCAGAGTAAGTTTATCACTTCATTTTAGCAATGTGGGCTATTGTCCAGAAGATATATGATAACAAGTGCTGGCTAACATGTGAGGAAAAGGGAACCCTTGCACAGTGCAGATGAGAATATCAATTAGTAGAAGCACGGAGGTTCTCCCCTACAGTTAACACAGAATAACCCTATGCTCCAGCAATCTCCCTCCTGGGTATGTATCCAAAGGAAACAAAATGAGGTATGTCAGAGACATCTGCACTCCCATTTTCACTGCAGTAATACTCACACAGCTAAGAAAACGAAACAAGTTAAATTCCACTAGCTGATAAAAAAGTAAAAAAAGTTGGAATAAATACAAATGAAATACTATTCAACCATTTAAAAAAGAATGAAATCCTGTCATGTGTAACAAGATGGATAGAACCTGACATTATTATGTTAAGCAAAATGAAACAGGGACTGAAAGGCAAGTATCTTATGACTTCACTCATACGTAGAACTGAAAAAAGTAGCTCTCACAAAGTTAAAGTAGAACAGTGGTTACTGGAGGATGAGGAACAGTGTGAAAGGGAGATTTGAACAGAGGCTGGTCAATAGGTACTAAATTACATTAGATGACAGAAGGTTCTGTTGGGGTACTACTGCACAAAAAGTAAGTACAAAGAAGATACCATTTTGTGTATTTCAAAAGCTACATGAAAGGTGTTTGACTGTTTCTACCATAAAGAAATGATAAAAAGTTTAACCTGATTTCAATATTACACAACGTGTGCGTGTACCAAAATATCACATGGCACCACGTAATGTTTTAGCATGTTTTAAAAATATAGATTAAAAAGAAAAGGATGATAGTTAACAAAACCAGAAACTTCTGGAGGAAAAGAGCCTAATTTAAAATAGTTATGAAGAAAGAAAACTACATAAACAAAGGCTAACTAGAAACAAATGACTAATATTAAAGCTTTCATATTTCATTAATTTTAGAATTAGAACTTTAAAAGTAGTCATGTGGGTTTGAAACTATAAAAATAAGTTTTTCATGTCACAAAATAAAAACACAGACATGTTTTAAGCCCTACAAAGCAAATAAGAGATCTCTGTGATAGTTTAACACAAACAGCAAAGAGTTCTTCCCAAGTCTCTGAAAAGCTTCAAAGCCATCAATCCATGTGCTTGCTGTGGACTCCCTGGAACTTCAGCGCACATTCTTGTGGGGCCTCAGAACAGCGGGCCCTTTCCCTTAACATCCAGCTGTGTCTTTGTTCCTCCTTCTGGCTCCTGTGTACACTCCCTCCCCAGAGCCGTTACTGTTATTCATTCGCTGTCATTTTAGCGCCCAAAGCCAGTTGTCAAGAACCCAGTGCCTCTCTTCACACGATGCTTCCAGGGGAGCCCTGGCATCCCTCAGTCATCAGCCCTATGTTCACCATGCTGCTACCCGCAACACATATCCCGATAAGCCATCTTTCAAAATCCAGTTCTAATGTTCCTGCTTCTGAATTTTCACGGACCATGAAGACAGACATTTTACACTACTTATTGCTCCCTATACTGAGTTTTTACATATTAGTATGCGACTTATCCCTGATCCTATATGTCAGCATAAGGAAAGTCTATTACTTGATTTATAGCTGTAAGAGAAGAGTTATAACTGCCATTTACTGCATGTCTATTCCACTAAATATTGAGCCGTGTGCATTACACACAAATCTCAAATGTTCACAATGATCATTCACTTGCCAAAAGTATGGAAAAGCTAAGACCCAAAAAGTTAAATAATTTGCTCCAATTTGCAAGTGAAATAGTAGCTCTGGGACTCATATATAGATCTACAGAACTTGCAGCCTTGGCTATTCCACAATCTCCAAGTTTCTAGCATCATGCTTTCTAAATAGTGCTAGTATATATGTATAATTGATACTGGTTTCACCATGGCTAACAGGACCACTAAAGCAAAAAATATAAAAGTTTATATTCCCAATGTGCCCACTATTCTCTTCACAGAGTCATTTAAACATACCACCTAATTAAGTACAACTGTCAGATGTCTACTCCATATAAAGGGCACTACAAAAGACACAACTGGATGAAGTTACATGCTTACAATTTGCTTTTCTATTCACTCCAACTCACAAGCCACACAGTTCACAAGCCTAGTGTGCCCTTGCTGAATGCCTGCTATAGCCAGGATCTACCCTGCTTACTAGGTGTCACAGTGGTCCTTGAAAAGACCACATGTTCCACACAACTTCTACTACAACAGTTATATATTCCACTGTCCTCTATTCATATTCTTATCCTCATTTTGAAATATGTGAGAGTACCAAAAGACTGAATTAACAGCTTATCTCTGTGTTAACTCCATTAAAAAAATGCCTGAGGGCCAGGGATTTAGTTCAGTGGTTCCGGCATCTGCCTGGCAAGTACAGTATTCCAAGTTCTATCTCCAGTAACTACATAAGCCACAGTGCCGAGCGTGGTGGCTCACAGCTGTAATCTCAGCACTCAGGAGACAGAGGCAGGAAGACTGTGATGAGTTCAAGGCTGGCATGGGCTACATAGCAAGTTTTGGACCAGCCTGAACTAAAAAGTGAGACCCTGTCTCAATACTTCAATTCCTAGTGTGCCCTTGCTGACTGCCTGCTATAGCCAGGATCTACCCTGCTTACCAGGTGTCCCAGTGGTCCTTGAAAAGACCACATGTTCTACACAACTTCTACTACAACATCTGGTCAGGCAAATTGGACTCCAGTCCAGATCATGGTCTTCCTAAGCCAGCAGCAATACATGTATTTTTGTAATATTCCATCGGAAGCACTCAGGTACCAACAGAAGTGACAACTAAAACAATTTTACATTTTCAATAAAGACTTTCTTCACAGACTGGGACCAATCAGGAAACTGTCATAAATTTTTCACAATTCTCAACTGTTTTTCTACTATTAGTGTAAGTTTTCAAAAACATCACAGTAAGTCAACAAATAGGCCTTTTATGAGAAATGCTTAACACCATACTTTGTCGCTCGTATTGATATCATCTACTCCCAAAGAAAGATCTTCTTCAATCTCTTCACCAATACTTAGCTCACTTTTTTCTGAGCGATGAGTGGCACTAATTACAAGGGAGGAAAAAGAAATGAGACCTCTGAAAACAATAATTACTGTTCTTTAAATTTCAAATCTTTTAAGTAAAATGCATTAAATATCACCAGTTTCCTCTTATCTTGCTTCAGGCTTAAAATAACTTGGCAAAGGCAGCAGCAATAATCAACCCAATCTAGCAGATCAGAAAACTAAGGTTCGGTAGTAACTTTGAATAAATAGCAAGAAAGAAACAAATCAAAATTTCTAAAATGTCCACATCATACTATCTTTTCAAATAACTATATGATAAATCATCTCTCCCCAAATACAAATTTCTAATTCAAAGTAAAATTCTCAGACATATAATTTAAAATTTCTAATTATACCCACAACAAATATTACTTTCACACTAGTAGGCAACTCAGATTATTTTCATGTGTATAAGAAAGTTACCTAAAACATTACAAAACATTAAGAAGTATCTTCTCCATCAAAATAATTGCAGAGGGGTTTTTTTTGGTTTTGTTTTTTTTTAAATTGCAGACAACCCTACCACAGAAAAGAAATAAAAACAGCACTCATGATATGACAACTAAACTACTGGGTCCTAAGGGACTTAGGGTTAACTCCTCAATATTTATACAACAGAATATATCTGTGAGTATAAAATTAAGACCAAATTCCAAAATATACAATTTTGGATCATCTTTTATTCATTTGAACAAACAACTGAATCAAATACACTAAAGTAATTCCTAAGATAATTTTGTTACGCTTGTCTGTATATAAGAATTATTTACAAGATATGTTTATATATTTTCCCAGCAATTTTCTTACCTATTAAAGTCATCAACATAGTCTTCTTCTCCAGTTCCTGGTAAATTTAAGAAAATACATGCTCCATTTACATAAACTACTTCATGATTTACCTATGCATATTTCCTGCCAAAACAATGCATTACAGCCTTAACAATGCATCACTGACTTAACAATGCACCATTAAAAGCAAAATTCCAAAGACCAGAATTATTTTTACCACAGAATATGAAGGTAAATGACTAAAGTTGTTTTTAAGTAATTATACCACAGCCTAAAATGGGGTAAATATCTTGACTTTATTCCAATTTCTCAGAAGCATTTCTTCACAGGGCACACTCACCATTACTTTGCCCTTTGAGCTGATGAAGTACAACAACAGCAACTCATTATTAACTCATCCCCTTATTCTGAGCTACTACAACCCATTTCGACACCCAGTGACCCTGGCCCTCTAACTCACAAAACATGTCTTTCTTCCCTAATAGAGTTTGAACTTTCCTGGTTGTTGCTAGTACCACCCCTGCCACAGTGACCCTGGACACATGTAAATGGCCCAAACACCTGCTGAGTAGAAGAGCAGTTGTGAACAGTGCTTAGAAGAGGCTCATGGAGTCATTTCACTTAAGACTGATCAAAAAAGTTAATCACTTTAAAAACCAGAAATTTACTTACCTAATCCAAGTGATCCAATTTTATCATTGACCAATTTCAATTCCTTCAAAACTGTGCTCCCCCTTTTACCTGTGAAGAGAAAAAACTATCAGCATTAAAGCAACTTTTAGATAAGCTTATGTATTTTAGGGAGGGGTGGGGGATGAAGGGAAGGCAGAAGAACACAAAAATAAGAATCAAGATATGTACAGGTGTAAATTCTCAATGAGGAATAAACTGAAATTACTAAAAAAATAATAAAAGTACCTCTTAGAATATAACATTCTCTAAGTCACTTTATGATAGTACATATTATAATGACCTAAAACTAAGAAAAAACTTGCAAACTGTCAACAGATGCTTAAATTATGGACTATATCCCTTTTTTAAACCACAAAATACATTGTTCTTTACTGGAACATAACCATCAAAATAACTTTGTGCCCAACTATAGAACTTTCCATAAGTAGCCCTGAAAGGTATGAATTCACAGAATATAATTATTTTTCACCAGTTTCTTTTTTTTGAGACAGGGTCTCAATTTGTAGTTCATGCTGGCCCTGAGCTCAGCCTCAAACTCACATCACAGCAATCCTCCTGCCTCTGCCTCCTGAGTGCTGGGATTACAGGCTTGAGCCACCACGCCCGGCACTGTGAGATGTAGTACTGATTGCTGCTGTGCGTGAGCCTCCACACCCAGTATTGTATGTGGTTAACCAGGGATCGAACCCAGACCCTTGCAACCAGTTTCATTCTTCCTTTGCATTTCTACACTTTGCTTCAACTCAGTCAGTAATTTCACTGACCAAACTGATCTCTTCACTGGTTTTACTTCTTTAGTCCTCAGTTCTCAATGGCCCCCTAAATCATCATTCTCTAATTGATAACATGGCCACAATATCCTGGATTTTTTCCTTGAGGGTAGCAACAACTACAGAGAGAAGGGATGTGGGCCACCTAAAGAGGCAGACAACTAGGTATTAAACCTGTATGATGAGGACACAACATCTGTTGAATGTTACAGAAAGTCCCACAATTTTGCCACACTATACATACAACAGGAAAATGTCAGGAAATACCACAAAATTATACAAAACTCATACTGTAAATTCCTACTGAATCTAATTAAGGAAACTTTCAAAAGAAGTATTCTTTTACTTTAGATATTCTGCCAACTAGACATCATGTTTACTACGATACAGAATCTAGAGTATATTATCCATCTGTAGGTTTAGCTGTCAATGCCTTTCATTCTTGGCACTGTTACCATGCATGAGATGAAGAACGAGAAGGCAAATGGTATAGCTGCTGAGCTACTGTTTTGCTATCAACTTGTCTCTGCTACATGTAAAGATACATCAGATTTAAGTTCCTATGGTATCACAGGACAAATTTTTTAAAAAATTAAATGAATTTAAATCTGAAGTCATTTTAGATGTTCAAAAAGAGTTGGTTGGGGCCAGGGATTTAGCTCAGTGGTTCCGGCATCTGCCTGGCAAGCACAAGGTCTTAAATTCACTCCCTGGTACCACATCACAATGCTGGCCGTGATGGCTTGCACCTGTAATCCCAGCTCTTGGGAGGCAGAGGCAGGAGGATTGTTGACTTCGAGGCTAGCCTGGGCTCCACAGTGAGTTCAGGGCCAGCCTGAACTACAAAGTGAAACCCTGTCCCCCCCCCCAAAAAGAAGTTGACTGAATAATTAAATATATTCCTTGATTTACAGTGAGCTTACATCTAATAAACCAATCATAACTTAAAAGTATTGTACATCAAATATACATTTCATAGCCCTAATCTACCGAGTATCACAGCTTACCAACACAGCACCCTGTGGAGTATGGTTGGTTCCCCTCCTGACCTGATGGCTGACAGGGAGTTATGCTGCTCTCTGCCACAGCATCACAAGAGAAGATCATGCACACAGCTAGCCAGGAAGAAAACCAAAGCTCAAAGTATGGTTTCTATCAAATGCATATACAAAATGCATAATTTGAAAACTCTTAGGTCAAACCATCATAAGTTTTGGGGACCACAAATATAATAACTGTATCTACAGATAATAAAAATCAGTGAAAAAGTCAGTTATCCTAAAAGTACTCTGATGGCATAGGAATAGGCAAAACAGAAAAGGACAGAGAGTATGATACTTAACAGAAATTTAAAATATTAACAAGAAATATCTGAACAATAAAATTGGACTGTTTTTATGATTTTCGTGAGGGAAAGAAAAACAGTAACAATCACATACTACTTAAAGAAAAATACCACTAATATTGAAGCCACAATCTTCAGACACTTACTCTCAGGCTCTTTTAAGGATGGTGCTCCTGCCAGGGAGGTGAGTCCACTCCTTAAGGGGGGTGCATCCGAGAGTGAAGCCAGACTTCCTGCTTGCTTCCTAGGTTCACTTCTCCTAACAAGAAGTAAGTGACAATTATGTGATAATCTTAGATCCAGCCATTAAAGGTTTTATTCTGTCATTAGAATAAAAGCAGTTTAAAATACTTCAGGCACACATTGGCCAGAAACAAGGAATATACATTTTATAGACTTAAAATCAAAAAGTATACCTATAAGGCAATGCAGACTGTTGATTATCATAAATCTGTACAGCAAAGTTTGTCAAAAAGGAAACAGTTCACCTCTTTTCAGATTGATTCACATTTTATGTTAAGCTGACCTTACTTAATATACTCCTTGTCAATGATTTCTTTGAGAAGCCCTTACTCATCACTCCAAAACATAATCAAGAGACAATGCAGGAGTCAACTAACAAATAAGCACTAGATCTCAGACACTCTTGTGAGAACTGCATCGAAAGCCAAAGAGCCTCTTCAGGTCACAAGTACTAGCCTCAAAGATACGGTTAAACACTGCCCAACAATCCTACACTCTACAGTCCATTCTCTCCTTACTTTTTTGAAGTACTAGGAATTGAACCTGAGGCATTCTCACTGAGCTACATCCCCAGCCCTTTCCTCTCTCAAACATGGGACCACTGTACCTCAGCCTCCCAGTGTACACGAGTATGCCATCATGCTTGACTTCTTTCCTTTTTCAACAATAATTTCACCTTCTTTACCTCAAGTCTCCACTACTTCCCCTCCATCCTCACTCACAGGAAACTCATACAAGAGCACTGATGCAACCAACTGGTCCATTCCTGCCTACAAAGGGATCCAGCTCTCCATTTTTCTGGCCAAGATAACTCCCCTGGACAGAGAATTTCACCAGTCCAGGAATTCTATCTTTCTGCCTTATTTTCTTTCATCTTTGAAACTAGATCCTTCTCATCAGCCACACACATGCTATTACTTCCACTCTCAAAGGTTTTTGGGCCCACAACTCACTCTTCCAGCTACCACCTCAATTCTCTGTACCCCTGTATAACTCCCTCACCATTTATAATCCTTACTTTTCACTCTTTCTTGAAGTCACTCTAGTCCTTTAACTGCTCCCATTCCAATCCAACAATCTGTAAAGGTTATTAGTGACCTCAGCACAGCTAAATCCAACAGCTTACTTTCACCAGATGTTAAGGCAGCTGCTCCCTCCTGTCACTCCCTGTAAGGACACGCTATGTCCTGGCTGTCTCCTCCTCCTTCCTGCTTGGCTCAAGGGGCTGTAGGGCTCATTTTCATGATCTCATTGTTATTCACATGAAAAACGACTGGCAAATCCTTTTGGATCTAACCTGAAGATACTTCAAACACCACCTATTTATTTGTTAGCACTGTCACCACTATCTCTCCCTGAATAAACCTAGGAGGCACTGACCTAGAAATCCTGCCTCTATCTTGCTGAGCAACCTGGGATCCTTCTGTGTCACATGCTGGACAAGATCCCCAGGGCTTCTGGTTTCACTCTGAGGACTCCAGCTCCTCAACTCTGCGTTCATCTCATATAGTCCCCTCATGTTTTCTTGCTGTCCTCTGGCCCTTAAATATCTTCGCATTTGTTGTTTCTTCTTTCGAAAGCTCTGTGAACCCAGCCACTATGTGGCCCACTCGTGCCTCTACTGCTCTTAGCTCAGCACCCTCCCTAGTGAATGAAGCAGCCTAAATGACACCTTCCTGGACATACTGCTGAAATACACCCCACACACTATTCCTGTTCCATGTCAGTGTCCTGATCCTAACCCCAACACACTGTAGTGTCACTTTCATTGACTTTCTGACTTTATCCTGAGGTGAGCTTCCTGATGACAGTTTTGGCCTTGTCACTGTGGCTTCTGTCAACAAAATAGTCCCTGGCACATGGCAGGCACACATTACAGACTTAGCTAATGAAAGCAGCCATACCAGGTTTATTTATATTATTGCAACTATTTCATAACCAGGTTTTAATGACACAGACTTAAGAAACTCAGACTTAAGAATTCAATAATACAGAACCATAGGTCATCAGTTTTCACATATAAAATGAAAAAAGAAATTATATTTTAAACCTCTGGTCTGTTTACCTGAGAACAGTCTACTCACCAACCGTAAGTTTTTTCTGGTTTAGGAATGGGATCATCAAAAAAAGAATCTCCTTCCATATCATCTTCATCTGGACCAAGGCCAGCTTTGTCTTTGACATCTAAAGTGGGGGTGCTCAAAAAAGATCCAATTTTTGTTTCATGGGTCAGTGAGTGCAGACTGCCTTTGCTCTTTGGTTCTGATGAAGAGAGAGCTGTATCACTCTGACTGGACTCGCTCTTGGCCTTCTGGAAAGAGGGAAAAAGAATAGCTCTTGGTGAGAAAACTTTATGATGTTTTAACTAAGAAAGAAGTTAGTGAAAAGGGGCAACTCTGTGTGCATGAGTGGGCTTCACCTTGTGACCTAAATCGTAACCCTATGATTTACCAGTCTAATCCTCAGGCTTCCTAGCATGACCAACTTTAAAAGAGAAAATAGATTCAAGAAATATATTCTACACCATTTCCTTCCTACTTTAATAGAAATATCTTTATTGTGCCTATTTTACCTATAAAAAACTGTCTCAATTATAACTTTTCCATTTCTGCCCATATGTGAGTCACTGTTTCATAAAACATTAAATCAATACATTTTCAACATCCAAATACAATTAAAAGAGAAAAAGCAGAATATGTCACATAAGAGCACCAAGATTTATTCATCAGAATAGAACAGAAGTTTTCCATTCAGTGCCAAATATAACAGCCACTGAAGTGAAATACACTGTCTTCAAAGGGTCACCTTTTTAATGTAAAGTTTGCTGGTTATTATAGTCTTAATTAGGACTTTCAGTACAACTCACCAATCTACACCTCACACAGTGTCCATAAGCAGATATTTACATTTCTCTGCATGTCTTCAACCAAGGTGAAAAAAAATTCTCAAGTATTCTTACCCACGCCCTACTGAAACATGGTGAGGTTTGTACAGAGCCTAATTTTGTTATTGTTTAATCAGATATCTCTTGGTTTTAGACATGTCTATATCAACAGCAACAACAAAAAACTGCTAGTAAAATAACAGCAGCAGCTAATGATTATGGATAGCATTCAAATGTTTTATATATGATGCTAAATTTAACCTTAAAAATAAACCTATAGCCTATGTACTGGGTCTATCTTCTGTGAAAATGAAACAGAAAATACAATTTATGTCATTTGTCAGTCCTCAAATAGTTAAGTGGTAAAGTCAACAAAAAGTCAGAGCCTTATCCCATAGGTTAGCTCTCCATATTTAAATAGTTTTACTATTAGGTTGAATTATACAAAATTATGTTTTATGTGGGAATAAAATTGTAATTTCCAAAGATTCACTGTTTCATATAAAGGGGACAGTATTGTGTAAGACCTATGTGATGCTCTAGTAGACACGCTAACCTGAAATAAGGGAATTGCATTTGACTCTTATGCACCAGAGTCAAACTGTAAAATCTTCAATAGTTTTTCTAAGCATGATTTTCCTCAAAAATTAAAATTGGGTTAGTATTTTTAAAAATGAGTTATAAGCAGAAGTTGAAACAGAAGGTGTGGACAGTAAGGAAACAGTTAAATGTAGTACTATTGAGGCAGGGGGTAAAGTATGGGTTAGATGTAATGCACAAGGCACGCAGGAGACTGTTACGCTTTCCCTGTTTACAGACAGCATGCACAGGACCTGTCTGAAGACACACAGGACCTGTCTGAAGACATAGTTTTCCACTATTCAGAGGCCTGGACTAGGACAGAGGCAAGATACAAGCTATATAAATTTTACAGCCCTGCATGGAACTATCTCATCCATGTATTATTAACATAGATAAATCAATGAACATAAAGAGATATCTGGAAAAATATATACCAAGTTACCTATTAGATAAACACAGGATATTTTCAAAAAAGTGGAAATTTTTTTAAATAGCCTATCAACTTTCTTGAAATTTTCTTGTTATTATCAAATATGCAAAAATATCATGAACTTATGTATTTCTTAATTAGCTTCATTAAATGTTTTAATAACTAATTTATATCTTTGCAAAGGCATTAAAGATAAATATCCTGAAGTCTTGTGGTACAATTACAGGTCACAAGAGTGACTTTCCTTCAGAACAATCCTGAGAAAGATCAAAATGGTAATTGGCATGAAGACTCTGAGAATGTAAATATTACAAGAAATAGAAGTTATGACAGTATTGTCTTTCCCACAAATTCACATTATCAACATAACCTTAGTCTACATTATAAACTATGTACATCTAAGCTTTGTAACTATTATGTACTCATGATTATATTTTGACTGATTTTACCAATATTTCTGCTATGGATAGTAGTACTAGTTTTTTGTTTTTTTTTTAAGGTTTTTTGAGACAGAGTCTCGCTTTTGTGGTTCAGGCTGGCCCTGAGCTCAGCCTCAAACTCACATCACAATCCTCCTGCCTCTGCCTCCCGAGTGCTGGGATTACAGGCGTGAGCCACCACGCCCGGCACTGTGGTATGTGGTACTGGTTGCTGCTGGGTGTGGGTCTCCACACCCAGTATTGTT